>BMAO01021154.1:0-27546 GCA_019973975.1 Trichonephila clavata | reverse complement strand
ACAGACTCAAACTTTCCTAAGAATGATGTAATTGTAAACAGTATCTTGAATGCCTATAGATTCTTAGAAAACAAGACCCATTTGGGGGGGGGGGAACATCTCTGTTACACAATCCACCGAAGAGTCATAAATTACCACCTTTCACCAAGGATCGCAGGGGAAATTTCATGTATCCTTCCGCAAGAAAGCGGAGTTGCAAGTTTACTTTCCCCTCATTCCAAATATGCAATGCTGACTTATTTAATTACTCGCAAATAAAATGGTTTAAAAATTTTAAAGTATATGCGTTTGAAAGAGCATAAAAAATAAATTATTTCCGCTTTTTTACTTTTTTTATCCGATAATTGAAAATATTTTTATGATCGTTTCAACGCACTAAATGTAAATTTTCAAGCTTTTAATAGATATTTAAAAATATTTAGAAATTTTTTTAAAAAAATCAAAATCAAGAGAAACATTACATTTTTTTTTTATCTTTAAGATGCATTTTGTTTCATACAGTTAAAAGCAATACCTTAGACGTAAATTGAATTATAAGAAACTCCATAGGATTAACATTACGCTCGGGTTTTCGTGGTGGCGTGTCACCGGGAGCCATAAGTATATACTCGAAACCACTTTTCTTCCGGGAGCAACTATTAATAGTATAGGATTGGATTTGCACGTTATCGTATTCTTTCTGTATTTCCCGCGAATTTAATGCCTAGAAAACATGACCTAGTTGACAAGGCGGTTCGAAGATAACACAGGAAACATGGACCAATAGAGACAAAGAACGGGAAACTACAGGAAAGGAGACGATAATGCGGCAAACGATACAGAAGACGGAAAGAACGACTAACGATATGGACGAGATAGACGCTTCGTGAAAGCTAGCGAGTTATTTTTCACGATGATTTCATTACTTTTTATTAACTTTTAGCCCTCCCTTGTGAATATAATTGCCCTTAATAAATGTATACCTAAGTTAATCTGGCCGTTGTCACTTTCTACAATAGTTTCATATACAAAGCTTTGGGAATAGCATTGCCAGTGTCGGCTTTAAAAACCTCTTGCTAGAGTCCCAGACGGAGAGAGAAAGCATTGTTACGATTACATTAAATGAACGACATGAAAAAAAAAGAAACTGAGAAATTCATTGAAGAACCGTATGTTTATACAAATATGATCGAATTAGAAAATAGCGATATAACTGGTAAGTTTATAATGTTTTGTGTAGAAACAGGTGTACATACTACATTAAAAACTACATTACTTTTTCAATGCATACTGCATTAAAAAAGTACCAAATGGCAGAACTCAACTTCGCAGCTAGTTAATTTATTTAAAAATGCAAAACTAGGAAATTTTGTTTCAGTAAACAATTTTCAAGAAGGAGAGAAAATGAAAAGTCTACACGATTTATAGGAGGCTATAATAACTGGAGAAAGTTGTCAACTGTAATTGAAGATCAAGAGCATTCTAACGCACAAAACATTACAATAGATTCCAAATGACAATTATAATGTTATTTCTAAATGCATGAACTGTGTTAATTCTTTTTGAATAACCAATTACCATAACAAGTGCTGAGGCATTTTTCAGCAAATTAAAATTAATAAAGAATTATCTTCGGTCCAGAATGTGGGCTGAACGTTAAAATGCACTTAATATACTAAGCATCGAAAAAAAATTGTAATTTTTCGGAAGTAGGAAGGGTGATCAGAAAAAAAAGGTTACAAGTCGAATAAAGAAATATTTATCAACAATAGGCAATAGGCCGAAAATACAAAAGGGAATTAAGAGGCATAGGTGCCTATCACATTTCAACATAATTGTCTAGTCTATTTCGACATTTATCTGAACGTAGAACCAACTTGTTTAACCCATCTTGGTCAGGGTCAGACCGTGACCTTTAGGGACCATGGACTAACAATATATAGGGGCTCCTCCAAATACATTGCTGGCCACCGTAAATGCAACACCAAGAAAGACAAGAGATAGCACAACAAAATTTATTTTGTAGATAACATGTTGACCAAGTATCAAATGATTAAATTTATAGACTTCTGTGAAGTGTGGTGCCTGCCAGAATCAGTAGCCAGATTAGCCGCTATTGTTGGAGATCACCGCTGCCACACTCCTCGGCAATGATTCAAAGAGACTTTGGATGTGTTCTTGGGGTACAGTAGACCAAGCAGCTTCCACACGTTGCCAAAGTTGATCTGGTGTGGCAGTTGGTGTTGTAATCTGGGTCAATCATTGAGCAACCATGGACCACATGTTTTCTATCGGCGAAAGATCCGGAGAGCGAGCCGGCCAGGGAAGTAATTCAATCTGGTGATTGACGAAGAACCTTTGGACAATGCGGGCCACGTGTGGTCACGCATTATCCTGTTGAAATAGAGCTGTGGCCAAGCACTGAAGGTAGGGAAGGACAACTGGCTCCAACACCTCGGATATGTAGCGCTGGCTGTTTAAAGTACCGGCAATGCGTACTAGAGGAGTGCGAGAGTGATATCCAATACCGCGCCCCTTACCATAATACCCGGTGCAGGACCAGTGTGGCGGTGCATAACGCAGCTGTTCAGCATCCTCTCTACGGTGTCTCCAGACTCGAATCCGACCATCGTGGTGTTGAAGACAGATGCGTGACTCGTCAGTAAAGACAACTTCATTCCATTCTGCCGCCTACATCCTTCTTTCCTCGCACCATTGGTGGCGGAGGCGTCTGTGGTTCTGCGTCAAGGGTACACCAAGCAATGGACGTCTTGCGGACAGACCACTCTGCTGTAAGCGGCGTCGAATGGTACGCGCAGACACTGAATGATGCGTTAAAGACTCAATGCGCTGTGCTATGGTTCGAGAAGTGACTGAGCGATCCGTCAATACCATGTGCACAATTTGCCTGTCCTCACGTGAAGTGGTGCACTGAGGGGGATGCGATCAACCACGTCGGTCCGTCGTACCCTCCTGCATCCAACGGTCACAGATCCGCATCACAGTTGTTTGTTTTCGTCCAACACGACTACCGATTTCCCTGAAAGATTATCCACAATCTCGGTAGGCCACTCTATCCTTCCTCTGTCGAACTCGGATACTTGATCAAAAGCTGATCACTGTTTTCTACGAGACATAGCTGATCGTTTTTTTGAAAAAACCACAAGAAAAACACAATTGCCGAACTTGAAATCGTCGAAATCTCCAATCCTTAAATAGCGCTTTGAGGTGGCGCCTACATGCGTGCGTGATGTGTGTCTGCGCTGAAACTCTAATCATTTGCATATCTCACCTCCACTAATGCATGTTGTAAATTTTCATGTTATTTGCGTGCTTCCGTCAGGGTGTTGCATTTACGGTAGGCAGCAGTGTAATTAAAATGTTTGTCATTTTCCTAAAAAAATTTTTGTGTGGAAAAATTTAAAATATACGAAATTTAAGGTTTTTTTTTATTTCAAACAATTTAAATACGTTAGAAACAATAACACCATTTACAGGGGGAAAAAATTCTACGCTTTTGTGCTGCAAATTCTTTATTTGGTCATCACATTTTAAGTCTTTGATGGGATCAGTATTAATAGAAAGAAGTGATAAATTATTAAGCCTAGTATTTGTCATTGCTGTCCTTTATTTGTTTTCTATATAGGACATTTTAGAGAACGCATGCTCGGCTTCACAACTAGTAATTGGGAGCGTAGAAAAATGTTTAAAATGGTATACAAATTTGGAAAAACGTCAACAAGTTTCTTTTCAAAAATTAAATTGAACATATAACTACAAGTATAGAACTTTAGCTCATTTTGTTTTAGATAAGTTTTGAAATGAACACCTTCATTTACTAAATGTTGGTCGATGTCATCTGAATAGTAATCAATAATAGCGTGTACACTCTCCAGGCCGACGTTATCCTAACTTTGATCTTGCAAATCATTGAAATTTTTAAATTCTTACTTTATTCTGCATATACTTAACTTCTATTTAAATCAAGGATTAGCTTATCCAACGCAAAAATAAGCGCGTCTCTTAAATTTTTCTGTCCCATATACAACTTTTTCTGTGGATTTACCTGCAAATTTTTAAATAACCCGTCTCTTATTCACATCGCTATATTCTGTTTCTACACTAGGACTTAATTTTTTGGGTTGCGTCTTGAAACTTCTTTAGTTTTTTATCTGATTCATGTCCTACATTGCTTATAAACGTTTTTAATGACGTAATTAACTTATTCCTTTCACAGATGTCAGAACAAGGAATCTGTAATTTTTTGTTTACAGAATTAAATCTTTCTAAAATTTCTTCCCAAAATATAATTAAAATGCAAGTTTCGAGTTTTGTTAATTTATTAAATAAATTTACTGTCTCTTTTTGAAAATCAATTTTTTCATCTTGATTGTCACTAAATGTCTTAAGAGAATATTCATGATATTACCAATATTATCTTTTAAGGTTTAAACAGTTTCATAGCGACAAGACCATCTGGTCTGACTTAAACTTCTTAAGGTAAATTTCATTTAATTTCACGATTTAGAAGTTCCCACATATGGCTCGCAGCAGAAAAGCAAACATATATTTGTTGCACTGAACCAAAGAAGTTCACCATTTCAGTCACAACCTTAAATGATTCTGCACAACCGGATTTAGAGAATGTGCAGCATACGGCACATAATTAGCGCATTTATTCATTCTCTTTTAGAAGAGCTTGCACACACCATTATATCGACCAAATATAATGGCAGAGTTGTCAAATGACTGTCCTCAACAATTATCCAAAAGCAGATCATTTGTTTTTAAAAATCTTGTAGAGAATTAAATAAGTGACTACTAATCTTAGTGTGACTACTATTCTTAATTAATGAGACACATCTTTCATTCACTTTTCCCCGAAAACAATATCGTAGTATAATAGCAAGTTGGTCATGTGATGAGACAATTCTGGACAAATTCATCACAATTAAATAGTACTTTGTGTCATCGTTATTTTTTTGAGGTGTGATTGTGTTAATGATTTGCTTGCCCACACACGCACATGATCTCAATTATTTGCTTATATATTGTTTTTGATAAATACGATATTAACGATTTTGGTCGTAAATCTCGCTGTTCAATATGTTCACGAATGAATGGGTCGAGCTCTGCTAGCAGTTAAAAGCAACCAAAAAATTACCATTATGAGGAGAACCAAAAACTTCCTCGGTAATTCTAAATGCTAGACCTTTTATAGCCAAATGTTTTACTACCACAATGACATGTTTGAGAACATTGTGGTAATATTCTGTATCTTTTCTTAGTTACTCCTGTAACTGTTTGTTTAAAACAGAGGCTTATTTTCTTTTCGTGTCAACCAAACTAACACTAACTTTTAAATTCAATAGAATTTTCCTTATTTTCTAAACAACTTGTTACTTGTTTCCTATCAGAAATACCGGTTGTGCATTGAATTTGTTTTCGAAAAAAGTTTTCAGGCCAAACAAAAACACTACCAATACTAGTTGAATAACATAGCCATGATCTTTCCGGTACTTGGCCATTTTCAAGTTTTTTAATGAAATGATTAGTCGAATATGATCTCTTTTTGTTTTTTGTATTCCCTTACCGAAACAGAATATATATTGTTTGGATCTTTCTTTTGAAAATAACTCATAACACATGTGAAAGAGAATATAATCTATAAAATTATTACTTAGCGATTTAGGCCACGAAGCCGTCAACGTTTTTCTCAAACCCAACATTTTCCAAACACTTTTCGGTCGGAGCATTGCTGATGTCCTCTCGCTGAACAGTACCTTTTTCAGAAGGCTGCTGGTCATCGAGATTTTGCACATTTTCATCATTAATATTTACTTGTTGAGTTGCTCCGTTTTCTTTGACTAATTTCCTTTTCCCTTTCGCTTGTTAATGTATCTACGTTTGTTATATTCTTGTTACTTTGTTCCAATGTAAAAAAAAGTTGAAATTTTTGACACATTAAATTATTCTCTTTCTCGATTTGACAGTGATTTGTGTTTTTCCGCTCCACTTTTATGTTTTCTGCCAGACATATTTATATTGTTAACTAAGAACTTGATTTTTCTGGAAATATATTTAGAAGTTTAGGTCATAAAATTACTATAACACAACCAATTGTGATTAATACAATAAAAATATTTTAACAAATTTTTACATAACAATATAATACATTTCTGAGATAATTTTTAAAAAAATACCTCTAGTTTATTCAAAAAAATTTTAAAAAAACATTGTCTATACTCGCTAAAGCTTAAATCGCTGATTATTATTATTTATTGGCCCATCAGCTTAAAGGGTTCTTTTTTTATAAAAATAAACTTTATAATTATTTGCCCCTTTTAAAATAAATATTATCATCCATTATTGGCTGTTGGTGCCTATACTAAAAAAAATCAATTCATTACGAAAATCAAGACCACTTTACTTTTATCCATAATAATCACGGAAAATCTTCATAATCCACATAAAATGATTGTTACTTTTTCCTATCCTATAGAAGTAATTAAGTTACTCATCACAAATTTTAAGACAGCATACATATTTATGGGAAATCCTGATGTTTCAATCTTTGAAAAAATGAAAATGCAGAAAATACGCAATCATAACTTCAATATCTTCCTACTTAAATAAAATAGAAATATGTATTGATACTTATATATATACTTTTACATGAAACTTGAATAAACAGGTACCTAAGTATCTTTTAATTTTGGGTATTATGCACAGGACACAGCACCACAAATCAGTACATTGTTGTAACTTAGAATTATTATAGCACAAAAATAAATGGCTACTGAAATAGTGCCACTACATTTGTATAAATGCTCGATGCTCGTCGGTGCCGCTCACCCTACCACGTATTCGGTGGTAGGGCGGAAAAGCAAAAAGTATATTGTGCTCTTGCTCTCGAAAATAAAAATAAATTTGATATAGTATTTCGGGTATTCTATTTTTGATTTGAATTTTTTTACTGGTTTATTATTTTATTACTATTTTGATTGCAAGCATCGTTTTCTGTTTGTTATCTTCAACGGCGAAAGGGGCCCTAGGCTGCAGCCCATTAAGCCCATTCGTAGATAATACGGCCTTGACCTTGGTGGAAATCAGGTAGGTCCCTGTTTACAATGTATCAGGTCTCGGTGGAAGTTTTCACAGCGCTGTTTTGGAATATCGCAGCGCATCAAAAATGATATGCTGCACGCTATCATAGCTCAGTTCCAGCTCTGACGAGATTTCCCTCAGAGTTACCCGTCGATCTTTTTGAATCATTTCTTCGATTCGTGCCGTACTGATTTCTGTCGTTGAAGAACTTGGCCGGCCACTCCCTGCCATATTGCGGTTTTCGACACCCTGTCTGCCTGGTTGAAAAGAGCGACACCATTTCGCAACATGCTGTCTGTTCATTCTGCTCTGCTCTGTCAGATGCGGGGGACACATTCCTTGTCCATAAAAATCGAATCAAGGCTCGCACATCCAGATGAGACCGATTTCCTAAGCTTTTGCCATTTCAATCGTCCTGAACCGTCAGAGAGCTTTCACTCGCCAACCGGCTGTATCACAAGTAGTGCCATTTGTCTCCACTCTGGGGAAATAAAATTTCTCCACAATATGTAGTTTTCAAATGCTGCGGCTTGTAGCCTTTTTTCTGATCATACCTTGTAAGTAATGTATTAGCAAAAACAAAAACATGCATTTTAAATAAATATGCATTAGTAATACATGTTCGTATAAGAAGTTTTCTTTTATTTTACAAAAAAATTATGGCTCCAAATGATCTTTTGTACCTTTTGCCCCTTTGTGGAGAAGGCTGGCTCTGACCATTATAACTATACTGTCACTTTTATTCACGTCTCTACATTTCCATATCACTTAAAAGGAACTTCACTGAAAGCAATAACAAACGGACAACGCAAACCTATATATAATTACAAAATATTTGCTTTTTTTTAACGAAGTATTCCTAGAAGCTGTGCTTAATTTTTAGAGATAACATTTCGAAGTGTCATTGAGAAATTAATTATTTTTATTTGTACCATAAGATTGTTTAACTGGATATATAAATATATACAAGAACAATAAATATCTTTTCATATAAACATCTCAGATTATCTGAGTGTGAAAGCCAAACAACGGGTTCTATTTGCTTCGATTTTAGTTTTATCTCCAAAAAGTAAGATCAATTTCCCCATCTGATTTGCTTTGATTGTGTTTTTCCTTTCTTGCACACATTATCTTATATTTTCTTTCATTATGATTTACTTTTTAACACGCTTTTATAAGTTTCACTTGTATGAAACGGAATCTTTGAACTCGATTTTTACCTGCTTTAAAAGGTCAGATTAATTCGAAATTTTGCACACTTGTCTAGGACCGATGATAATACAATAATTTCATAATTTTGTTCTATTATCCTTATCAGGATCGTCAGGTATAACGATTAACAGATTTGGTGACAATTCCATATACCACTTCCAGATTTGGAGACTTATTACAAAAATCATTTTCAGATTTGGCGACTTATTGCATATACTTTTCCAGATTTGGCGACTATTCCAGAAAAAGGGCCGAAAAGATTAAGGTGTAACCCTAAAATCGAATACACTTTTGTGGTTATAAGAAATAACACAAACAAAAAAGTGTGTGTTTTTTTTGTGAGAAAGCGGAGGGTGGGTGCGTCGCAATTTCTTACCATTATATAAACATTTTTCTGAAAATGGAAATAAAAAAAAAAAGACTCGGCATTTGAAAAAAAAATTATGTTCTAATTGTTAAATATTTTTTATTTTTTATAAGGCACTACGTTTAGAAATGATAATACAATTGACCCTTAATACTACAATGTTTTTATTAACTCGCTTTCTTGTATTGTCTGTCCGGGGGGAATCGTGTAATTGATTTTAAACTGACATCCCGATTAGCTAGAGACTTAAAATTTGGACCATAGCTCACAAGCGGATGAGGACGAATAAAAATGTGAAAAAAGAAGAAGAAAAAAAAACGAAAAGGAAGAAATTTTTTATACTTTTTAGTCCGTTTTTAAACATGGTACATTAAAATTTTTTTAATAATTCGAATTTCTTCTTAGCACACTTTTATTAGTTTGAACTGTATGTATAGAGACAGAATCTTTGAAATATAACGATACGGGACGAGTCCCGTATCATTAACGAAAACGGGCTTCGTAAACGGAGAGAATAAATACCCTTCAGACCCGTTAATTAATATCCATTGAAGAGCAAGATTAATTCCAGCAGCCACGTATATATATATATATATATATAATTCCAGCTCCAAATATCAAACTCAAGGATAAATTCAGCAATGAACAAAAATGATAGTTTAAAAGTTTAAAAAAAAACACGCTTTTAGTGTAGATCGAACTAAAAAAAAAAAAATAAATTATAGTTAAAAAAAAAAAAAAAAAAAACTAAAAAACCTGCTTTTATACTGAATTGAACTAAAAAGTAAAAAAAAAAAAAAAAAATTCTGATTAACGAGAAAATTAATGTCATTGGGAGTAAAAAGCTTGGGGTGCTCTATATCAATTGTTATAATTTCTTACTTCTATACTGAAATGCTGAGTTTGTGTAAAAATGTAGTACAAAGCACCCAAAGCTTTTACCCCAATGACATTAATTTTCTCGTTAATCATTTTATTCTTGTATTAAGAATTTTATTTTTTTACTTTTTAATTCGATTCAATATAAAAGCGTGTTTTTTAGTTTTTTTTAAACTATAATTTATATTTAACACGCTTTTATAAGTTTTTCTTGCATGTAACGGAATCTTGGAACTCGATTTTCACCGGCTTAAAAAAGTCAAATTAAATCGAAATTGTGCACACTTGTCAAGGACCGATGACAATGCAATAATTTCACAATTTTGTTCCCTTTTCCTCATCAGGACATCAGGAATAATGATTTTCAGATTTGGCGACTAATTCATTTTAATGTTTTCCAGATTTAGACGTCTAATTCCATATACTCTTTCCAGATTTGGCGACTATTTCCAGATATTTCCAGAATTGGAGACTAAAAGATTAAGTTACAACCCTATAAAAGCAAAAACGTTTGAGTCGCAATTTGCGTCAGCATTACTTACCAAAACATAAACAATTGTCTAGTTTTTCTGAAAATGAAAAAAAAAAAAAAAAAAAAAAAAAAAAAGACTCGTGCATGTGTAAAAAATATTTATGTTCTAACCCAGCGTTTCTCAAACTTTGGGGTGTGCCTCTGGTGTGTGTGGGGGGGGGGCATGATAACCCTACCTGGGTCGGCGCAAGCATATCGAAAAGTCAAATAATTCAAAATAATTATTAATTTACCGAAAGGAAGCAAAACAAAATACACATTCTGACATGATAAAAAATAAAATACATATTCACACTGATATAATAACTTATCAAATGTATTATGCGGCAAAAAGTATTTATTTATTGATTTATCAATACTAAATTAAAAGCAAGTTTAGTGACTTCCATGGGCTTGTCATATACAAAATATAATACATATATTGATAGTGTGTGCTGTTTATAATATTAAAGTCACATTGTAGCTTTAGCGTCGAAGTACATAATTATTGCATTCAATACATTGTTGTTGTATGAGGGGGGCGCAATGAAAATTATGACTGTAAATTGGGTCGCAAATATGAGAAGTTTGAGAAGCACTGTTCTAACCGCTAAACATAGGCATAAAATTTGTTTTTCTAAGTTCTCTTGTCGGATTTGTGGACTGAAACATAATTCATTGCTTTATTTTACCAAAACACCTGCGAATTGATTCAGAGGTCACAGGAATAAATAATTTCTCACAAACTGTTCTGATTAAAAAAGTGTACTTTTGTGTTTAATACTGATGCAAATTCCAGATAGAATATTGAGCTCTTCTTAGTCAGAAATATTTCAAACTTAGTTCTTCTTGATATGCTTCAGTAGGCAGATCCTACATTATGCAAACCCGGTCGTATCGACGCAATGATAGGATGCCAATGGGTATTCCAGATTCTAAAAAGGGACGTATTTCAGATTGATTCATCAATGAATAAATAAAAAACTAAAAATACATGCTTTTATTGTAGATCGAACTAAAAAATGAAAAATAAATAATAGTTTAAAAAAAACTAAAACACACGCTTCTTTTTAGGCGAACTAAAATGTAAAAATAATAATAATAATAATAATAATAAAATAAGAATAAAATGATTGACGAGAAATGAATGTCATTGTTGTTTTAGCGTGGGGTACTTTGTACTACATTTTTACACTAATTCAGCGTTTCGGAATAGAACTAGTAAGAAATTATAACAATTGATATAGAGCACCCCACGCTCTTATCCCGATGACTTAAATTTTCTCGTTAATCATTTTACTCTTACATTAATAACTATTTTTTTACTCTTTAGTTCGCCTAAAGAAAAAAGCTTGTGTTTTAGTTCTTTTAAACTATAATTTATTTTAAGTTCTTTTCGCAGCTATTAAAGTTTTTCTTACATTACTTCATGATTGCTTTGAATCTGCCTTTCTTCAAAGGAAGAACGTCTAATTATGGTTTGTTTTATTTTTAAAGCAATTGATTTATTCGAGTAACGAAGTTAGTAAATTGTTGAAAATAATTCGCTGCGTGGAATCAGGAATTATTTTTAAACTTAACTGCTAAACCTGAGGTAATCAAGCAAGTGCAAAAATGAAAATGTAACAGCCCTATTCATTTTGGAAATCCAAGAACATGTGCATTTCTGCTCTCTCATAAAGAGAGGGGTGTGATGATTGAATATCGTACAAAAAACAACAACAAATTTTATGTTTTATTTCTCTAAAATATTTCTTTAGAATTTTTTTGTTTGAATTTTCTTTTAAAACGATAGCCAGATATTAAAGAAATGAAATTTGTTTTGGAAATAATCTTTTTCTCTGTAATTACAAAGAGAATAAACAGTGTATTTCAGAAATAATATTATATATTTAGATGCTAATATGTATAAAGAATAAACCTTTAAAGTTTTTTTTTAAATATTTTGATATAAAGTAGTTTAATTTTTTTTCTATTAAAATTTCTGTGCTTTAAATTCTTCCTACTGCTTTTGTAAATGTAAAATTTTTCTCTTTCGCATGTTTGATTGTTTTAAAATGATTTCATATACTTTAGAAATGTTAAATATTTATCGAAGAACATGTGCTTCTCTGCTTTCTGGAAAGTAAAAATAATTTTATGAGTAATAATTACGTATTATACTTCATATTTTTTGATATTATTAACAAAGAAACAAAAAAAATGTAGAAAAATGAAATATTCTAAAAATATACTGCCACTTAAATTTGGTAAATAATAATTTTTTAAAAAAATTATTTGTAATTCAAAAATTATTTACTCTACAACTTAACATTATCGTCTTCTTTAAATAATAATTTCACTTACAAAAATGCACACAGATGGCAGCACGTGTGTACGATAACAAAACCTGAGCAATTTTCGTTATACTATTTACATTTTCACATTTCAATGCTAGCAAAAATGGACGACGTTCGGGAGGTAAAATTGAAGAGAAGCGATTCCATCGGCTTAGGATTTTCAGTTTTTGGTGGTAAAGGCTCTGGATTTCCTCCCGTAATATATCAAGTCGTTGATGAATCCCCGGCAGCTGTCAGCGGCGTGGTAAGTAATATTAAAATTTTTTTTGTGGACAAAACTCGTACTACGCGTGCGATGTGGACGCTTTCAAAACCGCCTAATTTCTCCACTACTGTTTACAGCGCCGGCTGTGCTGGTTTCTTCTAAAAACCATGTGAAATACAGCTGATGTTCAATTTCTGTAAAAATTTGAAATTTTGGGTTTGAAAGCTTAAACATTTTGATATGTGTTTTTTAATGTTATGAAACTGTCCCTGACTCATCGTCGCTTCATTTTAATCTCGGGTAAAACCCAACCGAAATTTTATGATCAGACTGCATAGTAATTACTCTGAAAAATTGAAATTTTATGTGTAATTTATAACAGCGTTTCTTTTTTTTTTTTTTTTTTATAATTTTTGATCAATGTTATTTGTGGAATTTTGTTCAATCGTTGCTTTCTTTTCACGTGTTTTTCGTTCAGTGAAAGTCAGAATCAGTTTGAGAAATCCAGTTAGTTATCTTGAACAAATATTATTTCGGGATAGCAGTCACAAGTTTTCTTGATTTTATTTATAATTTTACCTTTTTACTTAATGAAATTGAAATTTAATTATTTAGAAATAAAAACGGTTTTCATTGGGTTTTTTCTATTTTTTACCCGATTTCATATTTCTTTTGTGCATAATATTTCTAAAACAAATGATTTATTATTTTTAGTGTTGTTGAAACGATTTTCAGTTAATGGTGTAAGCTTTTCATTCATATTTCTTGAAATAGTGATTTTAAACATTCAAATTAAATGGAAAAAATAATGCAAAAATGACGTGTATTATATTGTTTATTAAATTTAGTTTTTAACAAGTTGTTTTTCATGCTTAAAATACTATTCTATTCGTTATTGATTCTAAAAATAATTTCCTGTTTTTTGATATTTCATTGAATTAATATTGTATTATATATAGAAATCACTATGAAATGGTGCACATTTTTATGGCTTTAATATTTAAATTTTTTAAAATCATTTTGTTTGTAAATGTTTCATTTTTTTCTGTTAAAATGTTTACAATATTTAAAACTTTTGTTTATAAATTCTTAAGAGAAGGGAGAAAAAAGAATGTTATTTTAAGTTGAATTAGCTTTCAGTCTAAAATTACTAATCTAATATTGCATTCAATTCAAGTATAAGTTATTCATGTAGTATTTGTACATTATTTGTTCCATTTTTAATGTTAACTTTTTCTTGAAAATCTGACTGTGAAAACATTAGTTGCTTATCTGGTAAAAATAATCTTGAAAAATATATGAAATTTAATCAAAGATAATTGAAAATGACATGAACAAAATATATATTGGTTATAAAGGTGCTATATATATAGGTTTTTTATATTTTCAGAATACTGAATTTTGAAAATAATTTCATTATTGTTAATCTTGAAATTATATATTTTTAAATTTAGTTTTTATTAGTATTAGGACTTCTCTTAAAATATATATTTATGTTTATTTTTCATTTGGTTTTTTTAATAGTTTCATTACTTTTACAAAAAATAAATATACATGTGTCGAATTAATTCTTAATATAAATTGTTATAGAATGTGTGTGTGTAAAGTATGTAAGTTAGGTATGCATTGATAAAAACATTTTGTATGTGTTTCATTTTTTAAACGTTCTAACATTTGCAAACATTCTAACAATAATATATATATATAAGTTCTTATTTATTCTTTTGAAATAAAAGGATTTTTTCCTTCAATTAAAAATTGGTTTATTTTTGATCTGTTGCAACTCTGTTTTTTCCCCCGAATTCTTTTTAAAATAAGTCTAATAAAATATTTTATCATTTTAATTTCAAAATGAATGAATGTATGTATGGACTAAAGTTTTTAAAATGTCTTTGATGTACCATATCTACATTTGACTTGAAATTTAGTGTAGATGAAATAAAAATAAGTAACAATATTTCTTGAGAATTTAATAAGAGGATGAAGAATTTGTTTTGATTATTTTTTCCATGTGTGTTTTGTGATATTTTTGTTGCATGGATCTTATGACATATAATGAATCATTAATTTTTTAAATATTTTGCACTGTGAGCTTGTATGTTAAAATTTTCTCAAATGCATGTAAAAACAAAATTAAAGGGCCTTTAAGTATACTTTGAGATGAAGTGAAAAAAAAAGAGAAGAATACAATTTCATATTTAATGAAATTTTGAGATGGAGAGATTCGAAAAGTTCTTAATCTTTGTTTTTTGTTTTGAGGGGCACCTCTTCTCAGGTTGACTTTCTTTCTCTTTTTTTTATACATACATTTACATAACATGCATGTATAAATATAATGAAAATTCTGAAGCACAAACCGGTTTATATTAAAATATAAAAAAAAGTAATTTAAAGTATTAAAAAGATGAGGCAAAGTAGAGTATGTTCTTTTCGAGAGCTTTAATTCAATACAAATAAAAACATGAAATAGCTAATATTCTTGATTAAAATGCTCAGTATTAAAAAAATGGTAATTTTTTTCCCCAGCAAATTCATTGACCCTTGAGATTTTCCTGCAGTTACTCATTGGGGGTGCATTGACTTTTATTCAAGAACCCTTGACTTTAATCTATAAGGGCTGGGAAAATTAATTATAAATATTACATTCTCGGTTTAAAAGTGCAAAAAAGTGGAAGAGATTTAAAATGAATCAGGGCTTTTAGTCAATGTTTAAAAAGTAGAGGAATTCTTGTAAAATTTGTTAAAGTTTTCCCTATATATATAGGGATTTTAGAATTTTTAATCTCCCCCCCCCCCATATTTTAATTCTAATTTCGATTAATAGGTATTATAATAGTCTTGAAAACGAATTTAAAATAGTTAATATTTTTGTGTTATTGATCCTTTTCTATGTGAAAAACAAATTTTATTCAAGCATGAAATTTCTGAAAAAGGAATAAGTTTTGACTGAAATCTTCAAAAATAATAAGACAATTAAAAAATAATTTTGTTAAAAAATTCATGGTTTTTTTTAAAAAAAATTCTTTTTTCTTTTTTCCTGAAGGAGAATATTTTTCAATATTTTTAGTTGTCAAAAGATTTGGAAAAAACTTACATGAATAATTGTATTTTGTGAAAAAGGTAAAATAAATAATAAACAAAAAATGAAGCTCTCGAACAAGGAAAAATAATTCTCAGGAAAAGAAATTGCATCTTAGGGTGGGTCAATCTTGCATTAGCGTTATCAGTCGCATAACTTTGAATCTTATTGATTTTCTTTGTAATCGTAGACTGACGCCGAGAAATCATTTGTTCTCATTGTTTTCAGCGCTTAATCATCAGCATCTCTTATCTCAATTTGTCAAGCACTGATTTCTCTTTTGTTTGCTGTCAGTAGGTAAAAAATAAGCGACTGAAAAATAGAATGCAGTGATTTTTCAATTTCATGCAGAATTCAGCTGAAGGAGCGTGTTCATTTTCATCAGCAGAAATTCTGTTTGATTGATTTATTGACTTTGTAGATTCAAAAAAAAAAAAAAAAAATTCCAGGAATTTTTTTTAACGTTAAAGAACTTTTTCTCTTTTGTTCGCACAGTAACCTGTCATTTCTTGTAAATTATTCTGCAAATGCTTGAATATTGAATCGAATGTGAATCTGTGCTATGTGAATCGAATTTTAATGATCTAAAATTTCGTACTTTTTAATGCCGTCTTTTTATTGGAAACATCTTTACAAACATAATGTTCTAAGTATAATGAATTCATGTTATATGTGTGTGTGTTTGTGAATCGAGTAGATGAGAAAACAGGGCTTCATTCTTGTCTTGAACTTGAACAAGGCTTGTAATTATTATATTCTGATCTAATATGATCTGTGGGTTTGTTAACTTTATTTACGGTTTCATTAAAATAAGGCTATCTACAAATTTTTGTACCTTGCATATTCAAAAACTTTTACTGAAAGATTAAACATTGCTGCTTGAAAGTTTTCGTTATTCATTTATTGGAATATTTCAACAGAGATTTTGTGCTTGTGAATTGTAAATGAGAACACGTTATTAAATATTTCCAGTGTTATTTTTGAAATGATTAATGCAACAAAACAGTCAAAGAACTTTTTTATGCAAAAATATTCAACACTTTTTAAAAGTATTAATTTTCGTTATTATCTTTGTTATTTGAAAAATAAATTAATAATTGCAACGTCTAGAAATGTTTTAAAAGATTTTTATTTATCATTAAGAAGACAAATATACATTTAAAACTCCCTCTCCCCTCCCCAATAATAGAAGGTATGTAGTGTAGTGTGTAACCTTTTAAACTTTCACTATTCATATTTTTCTGTTTAATGTTTCACATGTCACCACAGCTTTTATAATTTAAATACTATTGAATGATAATATAAGTTCTACAGATAGAGGGAGAAAAAGTGATTATTATTTTAAGAATCTAATTATAATAATATTGGAAAAAAGAAAAGGTTAAAACCTAGAAAGTTTTGACGCTTTTAAAATGTTCAATTATTTCAAGGATTGTTAACATTTGTCATTGGGCAAGCTTTAAGAATTGTTAATTAGTTATATTAGCATATGTTTTATTTAAGTTACTGACTGATTCTCGAACCATTTTATTCAATTCAAAATAAAATATTAACCCTTAAAAATGCCCAAGAAACATAATGTGATACGTAATGGAAATTTAAACTTCGACATTATTGCTAAAGCAATATAAATGTAACGTGGGTGGAGAGAAACAAAATTACATTAAATGTGGTCTAACATTTTTTTCTCCCGAGTTTGAATGTGGCCGCGGTAGTCTAGTTGTTATGGTCCTGAACTCGTGGCTGAATTGTCGCGGACTCGAATCCTGGTGCCTCTGAAGACCCACCGTGTAGAGGGGGACCGAAGTACTTTAAATCCATCGAGGCTCAGTGTCCTCCCGTTGGCGTGGCGCTGTAGTTTGTGGAGGGGTTATATCTATATCAGCTTTGTGTGGTGTCGTTCTCATCACTTGACCGAGGTTCAAAATTATGAGGTATGTCGCCAAAACCCTCGTGCTGCTTTATAGAGTGACGTCACTCAGGGTTTGAATCCCTAGAAAACGACGCCAAATAAGGCACACCATCAGGGAAAAAAATTGAAACATGGACGAATTGGAGACAATAATTGAATACATTTTCAGTTGAATGTGTAAGCAACTTGCAGAAGTGTTCTAAGTGACGAAAAAAAAATTCAGAACAATTCACACAAAATAGAATAGAGGTGAAAATATTGAGCAAACGGTTAACGCGCACGACCACACGTTGCAGTGGAAACCATAACAAAAATTATGTATTTAGGGGGCCTGATATCCTCCCCATCCTTCGCATTTTTAGATTTATCTGCATTGGATATTCTCCTTATTGTTTTTCTTTCGACCATTGTATACATGGTAAACAGTAGTGAGTAATGAAGAGGGATTAAAAAATAATTAAAATGGAATTTATAGATTTTCATCTTGTTGGGGGTTTGCCCAAATCGAGCGTGAATAGAAAATGGTTAGAAAATATTTAGGCGAATAGAAAATTATTTTATGCAAAAAATATACAAGTTATATAGCCGACTCTCAATAATTCGAAGTTTATAAGAAATTACAGTAAATTATAGGAACTGCCGATAGAAGTGAAAACTTTTAGAATTAAAATTTGAAATTTCATAATGTTTGAATTAAAATTATCAACATCAATCTGGTTTTCACATCTATTGACACTCCGAGCAACAACTGAATGCATGTTTATATGTTTTTTTATTATTCAAATATATTACGTACAAGATCATGACAAAATATAAATACAATACAATACAATTCAATTGAAATAACAATTAATATACAATAATATTATTTATGGATAGTATTTGTATTTACGTAAATTTCAATGTACTTGATTTTTAACATTATTTTAATTGTCATCATTAATTTCAACAATACTTAGACTTTTGTACTTTCAGTTATTTCATTTTGTTCTAAAAAAGATGCAATAGGCTTATGGTAACTAAAGTAAGAAAGGAAAATGTTTGATTCAAATTTATCTAAGTATCGCGTAAAAACCACATCGATCGTCGTTTTATATTTTGTAGTACTGAGTTTTCGATCATTGGACATATTTAAATTAAGTGTTTCATTTAGAAAATCAATTAGTGGTAGATTTTTATCATCTGCAAAGTTAATATTGAAGTCTCCACTTAAAATCATCGGTACATTATCATATTTTTCGCCAAATCTTTTTTCGAGTATTTCAGAACCTTCTTTTGTATAAATCATCAAATTTTCGAATAAAAATTGTTGTATCTGTCTCATAGATTTTCCAGGCGAAATATAAACGACAACCATTTATATGTATTGCCCATTCTCGGAATCGCAACGAGCAATGTACAGTATATACACATTAAACTTTTCACTTCATCTATTAAATTTCACTTATAAGATATACACAGCACTATACGTCAGCTGTATAGTTACAGATATACTGCTATAAGCATGTCGGCGACGCGAACGCACGCGATTTCAAGCAGCCAAAATGTGTCTAAGGCGAACAGCACACTGCGCGTGCGCCAGTCAGAGCATGTCGGTGACGCGAATCCATAAGATTTTCCCCTACCAAAAAGTGCCGAACGCCGCTAAAGAAGTTTTCACTTCAAAAACTTCGAAATGTCCAAGAAGGGTAGGAAAAAACTACCAAAATACACTAAGAGAAAATTTTTCTAACACATTTAAATTTTAAACTTTGTAATAAAACAATTGTACATATGTATAAAATTATTTTAAAGTATTTTTTAAAAGTACATATTATACAATATAAATATTATTCAGGTTAAAATCCTGTATTAAAATAATACATTCAATACATTCATACTCAATCCTACGCATCTCTTCTTCACAATAGTGGACCATACCTTCTGAACACATGTGTAGCAAGGCCATGTATTGAGCGAAAGATATGGAGAGTTGACAACAGGTGCGGTTGATCTATTGTCCACTTGAAGAAGGAAAGCAATAAAAGTCTATTTTTGCCTGATGAACCGGAAATCACTAAGAAGGGGTAGCAGACAAATAGTCATTAAAGGGGCGACGTTACAGGGAGAGAAGCAGAGACAATACAACACAAAACTTGAAAGCTCCAACCTGTTTGTTACAGGACTGTACATGATAGCGAGTGTTCGAATTGTCGAGAGTTTTATAAGGTAACTTCGAATTATTGCGTGTTGTAGTCTGGCCAGCCACGGATTTTACTTCGAATTATAGAGTGTACCTAAACGTATTGTTTTTGTTCGAAATATCAAGAGTTTTTCTAGTGATCGAGCATATACTTCGTTTTCTTGAGAGGTTCGTATTATCGAAGGTTTGAATTATCGAGAGTCGACTGTATATAATTTGTCGATTCAGAACAATGACAATTTAGTGACGGACCATTCTTGGTTATCTGATATTAAAAAATAAGTTGTTTAGCCTGGCACCTGTTATAAACGCATTTTTTGTTTCATTTCTATTTTTTCGTGTTTCATCGCTTGAAAGAAATATGCGATTTTATTGTAAATAAAAGTTAATCATAATCCAATTTATTCTTTATATGTTACAGTAAAAAATCTCTAATGTTTTCGGTACTAAATTACTTGTATTTTCGAGCGATGATATATCTTGTGCAGTTGTATCTTACGAGTTACTAGTGGTTTGATATAATGATTTTTAGCGCGTTTTTCACGTAGTGGAACAAAAGCGCTATTAGGACGCAAATTTCGCCCTCGTCTTCGTTCCATATTTTGTCGTACCTTTTTCTCAGCCAATAAGCAACCAATTGACCTCAGGTTTTCGGCATTTGGTCGCATTTGTGCCTCAGATGAGCCGAATCATATTTAAATTTTCCCATAGTTTTCCCGAATTTTCCTGAATTTCGCTAGTCCGGGCTTTTGTAGCTTCTGTAAAAAAAATTTTTTTTTGCTTTTTTATAGTGCTGATACAGATTTGTGTCATTATTTCTTTTCAGCTCAATAGTAGTACATTTAGAGGAGTGGTACAGTACACTACTTTCTGTTAGTAAAAAGTTCATTAGTTGCATTATTGTAAAATGCAACATGTGAAAAACGCGCTAAAATTACTTGGCCATGCCAATGATTGATATCTTGTTTGGAAATATTTAATATCAAATGTGGTACTATAAATAATGTAGTTTATATAGTTATTTCTGTCATGTACGCCATTATGGTAGTTTATGTTATGTTGTTTTCGTAGTAATATATTTATGTGCTTTCATTAGAATATAGAACAATTTTTAACTGTGAATCTTTTTAAAATTAATAAAATATCACTGTAGAAATTCTCAATAGGCAAGAATATATTTTAAAATGAGATGTCGCGTGCTTTTTAAAATGACTAACTCGACCTAGAGACAAGTAACTTTTCCACTAACAGAGGGTTTTTTACGAATTTTTTTAAAAAATAAGATGTTTTTTGTGTGGAACTTCCATTATTTCAGCAAGTCTGTCTATACTAAATGGGTCTGAATGACTTTTTAGAAAATTGAAAATTTTCTGTTTTTCATTCTATAACTTTGAAATATGTAGTCTGTTATTCATTGAGAATGCAGTACGAGCATTTGTTTGACAATTTTCTTTACTTGTAGGATTTTAACGAGAATTGTGCTTTTGCATATTTATTGACCCCGGTAGCCTAGTGGTCATGGTCACTGATTTGTATCCGGAGTGTCACGGGGCCTTGTGCCGCTGAAGACCCGCCTTGTAGAAAGAAGGGCGTTAATCTGTCAAGGCTCAATGTCCTCCTGTTGGTGTGGTAGTTAGGAGAGGGGGCGAAGTGGCAGCTCAGGTGTTGTCCTCGTCACTAGACCGAGGTTCGAAATTAAGGTCCGTCGCCAATAGCTCTCGCGCAGTTTTCTTGTGCGACTGTCATTCACTCACTTGATATAACGTTTTTTTTTAAATATTTAATATGGAATGTTTGTGGTACTGCAAATCATTGGCGTCACGTACACCTCCGCATAGCGGGGGGGGGGGGGGGCCGGGTTCTAAGGGGCCGAAAGCCTGACTGCCGCCAAGTACCTATCCTTTGTAAAATCCAATTTGCAGGGGGCCCCAAATGTTCTCCGTTACGCCTCTGCTACAAATAATGTATTTTTTGTAGCAATGTAGCTTTCGTATCAAAATATTTAATAATAGTAATTTGTTATGTTGTCTTTTCGTAGTAGTGTATGTATTGTAGTTTTCGCTGTAATTTATGTTTTCATAGAAATATATGCTGTAGTTTTCATAGTAATGTACGTAAAATCTTGCGCAATTTTTTACTAAGATTTTTTTTTTTAAATAATGGAATTATTACTGTAAAAAATTCTCGGTAGTTCAGAGTAAATTTTATCGCGAGGTATCGCAAGCCCTTTAAAAAATAACTTGCTCGACTGAGAGACAAGTAACTTTTCCTAAAAGAGAAGGGGGTTTATAATTTAAAAAAAAAATGTCTTTTGTCTGGAACTTGCATTATTTCAGCAAGACTGTCTGTACTTAATGGACATGAATGTCTCAAAGAAGAGTTTTTTTTTTGTTCAAAAACTTCTAAATATTCCGTCTGTTATATATTGAGAAGGCAGTATGTCTGCTGATAATATTCTTTATTTATTGGATTTTAACGTCTATTGCTTACATTCTTTGTGAATCCACATATTTTTTCGTCGTTTTAAACTCAAATGAAAGTAAAAGATTGCAGAATTCATTTTTCAAAATTTTAATGTACTTCATGTTTATAGGCTTTATTTGTTCTTTTTCAATCACTGAAACTTTTATATTCGTGCTTTTTCGGCGGTGAAGTCGTATATCCCAAGATGTGGCCTTTCGATGTATTATCAATTCACATCTTTTAACAATTTTGCTTAGAAATTCAAACATTTTATTTATTTTTATAAAAAAAAAATGTTCGTTCATGTGAGGTAAGTAATATACATGTTAAAATATTCTGAATCTCAGTATTTAAAAAAAAGGTGTGCTATTAATTTTTCATATAACAGAAAACTTGTTTTAAAGAATGGAAGATTTAAAAATTTTTGAAAAATTATTTAGTTAATATATATATATTTTTTAATATTTGCAATTTAGGATTAAACAGTGAACGGCATTTATTTTGAATTAATTTTTTGTCAAGTGTTTTTAATGCTATACATTATGTTCGCTGCAGTAAAGTATGCGTAAATGTGTTTATAAATTGATAATTACGTGGAAAAATTAGCTAAAAGAACTATAAAAAATTCATTACACAAATAAATCGGGTAAGATAACGCTTTAATTTTTTTTATTTGCTCCATTTTGGAACAGTTTATTCATACAATCTTATCAATGCGAACAAGATAAGGCTTAGAAAACACGAGTTATGTTTAGTATTATTATTATTATTTTTTTATGAAACTAGTCTTAAAAAATGTTTTGTTATTTTTAATGCTTAGAGATTTTTTAAAAGTTTTTTGTGAAGTTACTCTACAACCCTTGAATAAAGTAATAGTGTCCACTACATCTTTTCTTTTATTGGTTGAAGCACGAGAAGTATGTTGAGAAGTATTTTCGAAATTTTATTTCAACAATCTTGAATATATTCTTGCTTTCCGGAAGTTATTCAGAAACTTCTACATCCAGCAAAACAGGAATTCGCATATATTTTTTCTGTAAAGCCACTTACTTTTCTTCTTCTTTTTCTTTTCTGAAGTTACTATCAAATCTTTTTAAATAAAGCTGGTTTTCCGTAACTGCAGCATTGTGATAAGATACATATATTTTTTTAGAAAACGCATCCTGGTATTCTATAAACCAGTTTTTGAATTAGTAATTCAATAAGATATATTTTTTCTTTTCATTTTGTTTTCCTATCGCACCATTTTGTCTCTCATACAATTTTTTTTTTCAAAATAGAACTTTAAAAAGAAATTATGTTTTGATTTAGTGATTGTGTGAAATCTATTGTTAATTAACTACGTAATATTACGTCTGGCTGGTTTTATATGTAGTAAAATTTTTAATAAGAATATAATAAAAAAGTAAATTTTTTGTTAAGCATGGAAATCGTCTGCCTTCGTTTCTAGAATGTTCAAAATAAAAAAAAGAGAGAGAAAATTGTATTTTTTATTCTTTATTTATATGGTGACGATGTTTAAAAAGGTAAAAACCTTTTTGTGCATTAAATAGAATTTTAATAAACATGTTTGACTTCTACACAAATTTAATATCGTGGGAAAATTTTTAAAATCCAATTTGACTATAGTAACTGTTATTGCGGTTTATATCTTACATTTCAAGGTGAAAGAAGCATCTATAGTAGTGTTCCTTAAACTGTAATCCGCAGATCCTCGGGGGTCCTCAAAGGTCTCTCATTTTATGTTCCATCCTTTGCAAATTCAAAAAAGCTGAGTGGAAAAATTAAAAGTCGTGCCACTCTAGATTAGATTCTTAAATTTCCCCTATGAAATAATTTTACTGCCTTAATTAATACAGCTAATTACATTATTTATTCGAAAAGTAGTATTTATAAGTATTTTTAATGTTCAAAATCTCTTGCGATGTCAGACTGACATATAAAGGGGAGAGAATCGAAAGTTTAAAAACCGCTGATCCGTAGAGTCCCTCCACAAATCATATTTTTTAAGTTCCTCAATGTTTTACGGGCCACGTTATAAAAAAAATGACGGCATCTCACTGGGCTAAATTCATGTGACGTCACAGTCACATGATAAATGCAATCACGTGTTTTCAGTCATGCGTTTTGCTGTTGCCAACTTCTGCTTTTTGCACTTGATTTTAAAGTACAAGTTTTATAAAAGTATATATTTTTTTAAATTTTGAAAATTTTTTTGAAAATCTTTATGTGTAAACATTTTTAACAAATAACCAAATTTGAAATTTTTCTCTAAATTTTACAAGTAGAACAACAAGTACAAGTCTAAAATCAGTTTGTTTTGATTTCAATGGAGAACACGTGATTGTATTTATCATGTGACTGCCAGGAATTTATTTAGCCAACAGCCAATTTCTACATATTTTATCAGCTTTATTCTCTCCAAATTTCTATGAAATTATTTAGTTTGTATATCTTATCGTAGTCTCAATGTACGTTGATAATGTTGATAATATTTGTTTCGTGTGTGTTTTTGCGGGAAAAAAACAACAATGATATAAAATAATTTTGAGCAATTTTATCTTTATCTTCTTGTCTTATTGATTGCTCATATTTGACCACAGAATTGACTCATCATATGTTATTTTATTAGCATCTGTTGTGAAAATAACATTTTAACAAAAATATGACACAAATATTGTACATTAATTTTTTTTTTTACAAATTATTGTTCTTTCTAGAGAAGTTTTAAAAGCCGAAATTGATTCTTTATTGAATCAAGTAACATTCATTTTATCGATTAAATCATTTTTAATTAATTCTTCAATGATGGCTTAAAACAAGCTACGCATTTGTGTCGCTTTCATCAATTAACCGTGACCTCTTCAAATCCAGCGGTGACTTCCCAATGGTCATGGTCATGAACTCGTGAGTTTTCTGGTGCCACTGAGTATAGAGAGACTGATGCATGTTATATCTGCGATTCTCAAACGTCTTCCCGTTGACGTCGTGTGTTTGTTTGGATAGGGAGTGCCAGCTCAGATATCGTCCTCGTTATTTGAACTGTGGTTCAAAATTACGAGGTCCGCTGCTAATAGACCTCGTGTTGCGTTTTTGCGACGTTAGTAAACACACACTTACTCACTGTGGCATGTGGCCGCGGTGTAAACATGGAAACAGATTCGTGGCTGGTGTGTCATGAGTTCGAGCCTAGTACCACGGAAGACATACCATGTAGAGGGACTGATGCACGAAAAGTATGTGGAGGCTCAAATTCCCCCCTTTGGTGTGGTATGCAAGTTCGGAGGGGAGATGGCCTATGCTCAGATGTCGTCCTCTTCACTTGATAATGATTCAAAATTACGAGGTCTATCTCCAATAGCCCAGTGCCTCCCTCTGGGAAGGAAACTGGGCGTCAAAATTACCTGCGCGATTGATATCCGACTATAGAAGGGATGGCGAACCATTGGCATGCGTGCCATCAATGGCATGTGACATAATATTTTGGGCACGTCAGTGATCAAAATGGTTTGCATTTTTTTTTCAAAATAACAAAGTTCACTAGGAAGTATTACGAACAAACTCGAGTGGTCGGTCGTGGGGAGCACACTTGTTTGTTATTGTCTTAGCTACGTCGTGGGTTACAATTGCTTATGATGCAAAATTTGTGTACGCATAGCTTAGTCACAATTTCGTTGACACAACTGTATTTTAAAGTTTATTTGTGTTATATTTACGATTTTTTAACTGTTATTTAACATGGCTAGTTCAGCAAAGGAACAAAAAGTGCAAGATAGTAAGTGTAACAGAGAATTTCAAACTTAGTGAATCTAGAAGTATGACATTTTTAGTAAAGACTACAAAGCGGTTTGTGTTTTATGTTCTGGAACAGTAGTATCACAAATCCTCTTGTCAAAAAAGTGAACCACAGTAAAACTAATTAATTACTGAGAAACGTTTGGCAGATAACTCCAATTCAGCATGCTTTTCACTAAAAGTGACATCTTACAAACCTAATATAAGTAATTTGTCATCCTATCTGCAACATTAGAAGTCACACTAATGTTACTTTAGAATTTGAATTACACGTATAACTAAAATATTTACAACTATACAGTGCAAAAGGTATTTTTTCATAGTAAATAAGGAGTTTTGAGTTATTAGTTTTATTATTTTCAAAATTTTTTGACGGCACGTCTATACCTTATTAAACACTTCTTCAGAAAAAAATGGCACGTTGATCCATAAAGGTTCGCCATCCCTGGCCTATAGGGTACCGCACTAAAAAGATACCAGCTTCCGGGGAATGTACTAGGTCTGCAATGGTAAAACACCAATCTGCAGCCCATTAGAAATAAAAATCTCCAATAGTCCTATTCGTAGAATTGGTTTGTAGCTCTTAACCCCTTTTGGGTGACCTCTGTTCCCTTGGACATTCTGTCATTAGCCATTGCTTTCCTGTAGCGACGTTACAAACACTCGCTCACTGTGGTATATTTCGTCTCTTGTATTGTCAAATGGGCTTACAAATTTGTCATTGTTAAAAAAAATTGCTTATTTTTATTGAAAGTTTCTGAATTTTAAATATGAAGTACTTATTAAAAATGTGTGTAGCTATATTAATTCACGTGATAAAGAAATAAATGAAATGTAAAGTAGAAAAATATTTGCCATTGATAATCCTCTTTGAATTAAGTGCTTCTAGTTTGAATCCAATTAAACATTAATGGATGATACCTTAAATTACTGCTGCTTAGAATGGTAGATAGCCTTGAGTCTTAACAGTCACTTCGTCGTTAGATCGCATAAATAAGAGATATTACACACAATTTTCTTTTTGTATTACTCATAAGTTCGCCAATTTCTATTAAAACATCTTGCTTAAAAATAGTTTGTTGTCTCCTTTTTTTCTTTTAAAGTTTGGCTCTCTCTGCGATTATTTTAAATCATATGCTTAATTAAGGCTTTAATCGCAAAAATAGTGTTCGTTTTTGAAGTTGTTAAGAATTCCTCTCCGATAAATTGTCATCCTCTTAAATAATACATTTTCACCCTTTCCTCCCACGTTTCGACCTTTAATCCCTAACCTCTTTTTAAAGCCTTGAACGATCCTGACAGTAAACGGATTTTTTTCCAACGTTTAAAATATTTTATATTTTTTAAGTGTATTGATAATTGTTCTTTCGTATTGCGAGTGATTAAAATAAGGTAGATCCTTTGCATGTATTTTGAAGATTAAGTTCAGTTGATAGTTTGAAAGTTATTCGAAGACACTTATGAGATTATTATAATGTTTAAAAAAACGATAGAATATATTTATAACATTTATACA
>BMAO01021153.1:0-21131 GCA_019973975.1 Trichonephila clavata | reverse complement strand
CCAATATCAGTCAATAATAAATTTTGTAAAACTACTTGACAGATCCTTTCCATGTTCTCTGACTTAAATCAATAGAATCACTTTTTCTACATTATGTTTGGACAGGAGCTTCTAATTTGTAAGATAAATCGTTACTACAGCTGAATTTATTCAATTTAGAGAATATCGGTTTATTTAAAAAATAAGAAATATAATAAAAATAACATCAACGATAATGATAAATGCCAATATAAACTTCACGCAAGTAGTTGTATTATTTTTTTTTATCTTAACATGATTTATGCTTCCTGTAATGTAATTAGTCGTTTGTAAAATATTTTAATACTCGACATTAAAATAACTTGATTAAGAGAGAAAAGGGTATATATGTGAATATAAATTAATGATAATATTTTTAGTGAAAGGAAATATATAGTCCCTGTGATTAGGAAATAAAATAATGTTTATTTCTAAAATTTAAATACAATTTATTATTTTAAAGTTGTATTTTAAGTCTTCCATTTTTAACCCCTTAAGTCAGTGCTTCTCAAACTTTCAATATTACGACCAATTATTAATCATTACTTTCACATCACGCCCCCCCCTTCTATACAATAACAATGTATTGAATTCAATAATATATACTTTGACGCTAAAACTACAATTCGCAGCTTTAATTATAAACCGCACAAATTATCAAGATAAGTATTAAATTTTGCATGTAATTTATATATACAAGCCCATGGAGTCACTAGTAATTATTAAACTTGTTCTTGACTTAGTATTGTTAAATTAATTATCAAATATATATATACATTGTAGTACTGATATATTTCTAAGTATTATATCAGTGTAAATGTGTTTATTTATTTTTATTATGTCAGAATGTTTTTGTATTGAAGAATGTCCTTTCAATAAATTAATTATTTTTTTAATAATCTTTTGTTTTCGACTTTTTGATATGCTCGCTTCCCAAGTAGGGTTGTCACGCCCAATTAGGGGACGCGCATCACAGTTTGAGAACGCAACCTTAAGCAGTCAATTTTTTGCCCAAAATGTTCCCAAAAAACAAAACCTTTTTATTGCATATAACTAAGCATAATACTTCACAAAATGCGAAAATGGAAGCAATTTATTTTAATTTTCAACTATTACTTTTACTTAAACAATTTACAATTTATTTTTACTAATATTCACACTATTTTTACTTTATATATTTGTAGAATAAAACCTTCTTTAAAAGTTTGTTTTTATAAGTACACTGTGTATGCTATAAAGAATGTTTCATATATCTTAAAAGAATTTCTCTCAAATACGTGTATGAAAATTTCATGTTCAAACTTCTTTTTCAAACGGTGAGGATTTTGTGTGTGTGTGCGTATGTACTGGCACACACCACAATTTGAAGCATAGTATAATACTAAGTCTTACATTGCAATGATGACAGAAATAATCATTTTTGGATTATCTTTTCAGTTTCATTTTTTCCAAGCAACAAATTGCATATTGCTTTGTCAATCCCTGTTCCTTATCGAATATTTCAAGAATCTAAATCCTTGTCTTCAATGAAAAATTGCCCTTCTCCACAAAGAAAATTCCACATGAGAAGTATTTCTACCATGGACAAACTGCACTTTTAAAAATTCTTGAGCTAATAATCTCACTATCAGAATTAAAAAAATTATGTGTAAATCAAAGATAGAAAAAAGAAAATACCCACTGCCCCCTTACAGCGTGCGGGCAAACCGTTTGTGACTAGCTTTGGGAGCTAACGATGAACTAGCTAAGTTAAGGGGTTAAAGATGAACAATAATAATTTCAATCTACAAGACATAAATTTATTTTTAATTGGGATTTTTTTCACTCAACAGAAAAGGACATTCATGAAAAAAGAAGAAAAAAATTAAAAAAAATACACCAATATTAGTTAAATCTGCCACAAAAGTAAAATGACGAAAGAGCAGAGTCGAATTCGGTTCACAATAAAGATTAAACTGGCATATATTGTGGCTTATTGACCGTACTAAAATAAGACATAGATTTAAAAATAGCATTAATCGATTCCGATAATAGGTTACGCAAAATGCTAAAAACAACATTTTTGAAAGTTTAGACCTTCATCGCGTGGTATGCAAATTTCCTGATTGGTTGCTGTTGATTGTCATATTTCGTTGTTGTTTTGTGCATAATATCTAAATTATTGAACATGTTGTTTATAACTTCTCTCGTTACTTATAACCTCACAATTAAATGACAAAATATTTTTTCTCTAAAATTCAATCTAGGTAATATACTACAGTTGTCCCCTTTTTATTTTCGTTATGATCAATAATTTTTTCGCCCTGCTATCGCTTTCATTATGTGTCTTTTTTCGAATGTAATTAAAATTTTGAGTCTCTCACTATCATAGGCTATGCTAAAGTATATACAGGAAAGTAATTTAATAGATTACTGTTTGAAGCGGTATATTTTTCATACATGCTTTGTTTTTTCTTCCGCATAGTGACATATAAATTAGAAAAGTTCATATTACCCTAAAATAAACAATTCTACATTTCGTGAACATTTCTGAAGTAAGATTTATGATATATTATTACAATAAAAAAAAGAGCTCAAAATATTGAAAGTACATAAAATTTTTGAAGCATTTGTCTGGCTGAAAAACATTTTCAATTTTAAGCCTTTGTTTTTGACATAAACTTGAAGTAAAAATTCAAAAGGTAATTTTTTTTTATCATTCATTTTTTTCTCCATATTAAATAAAAGGGCAGTTACGTACTATAGCAACATTGCCAATGTTCAAGATAACTCGCCAATATGACAACCCTGATTTCGCATGTGTCATACGCGCTGAATAGGCAATCATGTGCTTTGCTTCGTATAATGTCCACCAATATATATTTATATATATAATTCCAGTTCAAATAAAAACAATTCTTTACGAATAAGTACCCATTTTGTTCAATTTGGCAGTGAAATCATTAAGAACTCGTGCACCGCTACATCAGTAAAAAATATTTTCCATTTCTTTCGACGTTGGTGTAAGCAATAAATGCACTTAAATTCCTTTTATCTCAACTATTGACTATAAGCACGGCATTATAATTAACTTTTTTCCCCTGCAAATCAGAAATTCTGATTGTATCCCGATTTGTGATTGTAATCACGAAACCTTTTTGTGTCGATTAAATTGTATTTTTTAAATAAAATAACGTCCAGTATAACAAGCTTATTTCTTGCTGTTTTGTAATTCTTTATAATGGTAAGGATTCCAAAAATTAGAGGATATTTCTAAAATACAACATTACATGGCTAAAATAATTATATTCTGATTTTTCATTTTAACGAAATCTTGACCCCTCCCCTCCCCCTCCCTCCTTTGTTTTCCTTCTATTACATTACTCTTCTGAGCATGTCTAATCAAGCTAAGAAATAAATATTTGAATGCAAGTGTGACCGCAATATGCCTCTTTTATACGCAAGTATAAAGAGAGTAGTAACACAAAATTCAGAGAGTGGATGTTTGAGGTGATTAAAACATATTCTATATGAATATGTACATATAGTTATACATATTCCTTAACCTTAGGTTAGATTTGTATAGTATATAATTTATTTTACATGATTAATAATTATATATATTTTGCTTGACAATTGCTGCAGAATACACAAAATTCTTAGAACATCAGAAGAACATTTTTTAAAGACACACAAAATAGTTATTACATATTTGTAAAAGAGGTAGTACGTTAAGTATAACGAAAAAATGGAAAAGATTTTAAAACATAAAAAAGCAAAACTTTTGTATTTGAAGATTTATCTCTGAAGATATTTGCTCTTCAGAGAAATTTTCAGTCACACAAAATGTGCTTTCTAACCGGACATGACAGATAAGGCATTCAGTAAAACATGTAACCGCCGTAATAATCGGTATCCTGAATTACTCTTTACGTTGAATCGGGTTTCGTCTTAGAATATGATTCTATGTAACTACTGATTACTAAAACAAATACGTTTTTTGCGCAGTTCTAAGCTTTCGGTGTGGATCTGGTTTCATCTGAATTCCGACTTAATAAGCCATCTTAATTCAAACGTTGGTATATCATTTTGCCTGAAACTCGAATGCCGACAAGGCCTGCAAGCTTCAAATCTTGTGAGGCTGAAGGGAGAAGTTCGTTTTTTTTAGTTATTATACATATATATCCTCTTAGGGTGCAGCTTTCCTTCTCCTACCGTTAGCATGCTTTTTGAGAGCATTTTTACCTCTTAAGGCCCTTTTTAACCACAAAATAGCGCTTTTTGACACATTCATTACTGCAGCATTTTGAATATTTTCCCCAGCTTTGAATTGAAAATCTGCTTGCTTGCACACAAATATATTCACACAAATGAGTCTATGCGAACATTCTTCTCTCGGTACTTGCCACACAAGATAATATACTACAGAACAGTTTTCAAAACAGCTTGTACCTGTGTGTGTACAAATTTTATTCCAAAATCACCTAAAAAGACTTTTATTCATTAACGTCTTGAATCCTAAGTACATCGTGCTATTCTTAGGTCCTTTAACTACCCTTGGAATTGCTTTTATTTGTAGCCTATATTCTCTTTGTTATAGAGGGTATGAGGTGGTACAAATCTGTGTATGTTCACAAGAGCGTGCATGTTGAAATGAACATATTAATTTTAATGTTTGTAAGTATAGATAACTTCCTGTTTTCTTTATGTGGCACTTTTCCGTTTCGCCTTTCAGGCGATAAATTCGCCAAAAAAGATACAACCGACGCCAAAGGTAATATTCCCGCTGGTAACCTTTCACCACCACATTTTCAAAACAAGTCGTATTCTTTTCTTTTCAGTTACGTCTTTTACACAATACATCAAATATAGTTGGAAAACCAATGTGAACTGTTGTTTTTGTTTATTATCCCAATTGATTGGTAGAAACATCTATATCAAGTTCATGAACCCATGTGTTCTAAAAAAATGAAAAACTTTAGCAGGACTTGTGAGCAGCTGGCTCTTTTGGCAACCTATGCAAGCCCAGACGTGGGTAGGAGCGGCTTGGGTCACATCCAATGAGAACTGATATTTATTAATATTTTTATGTGTATATTGTGTGTTGTCGCTAACAACTTGGCGAGATTTCCGCCGGGTGAAACAGAAAAGGTACACTTTATGTTTTATTCGGAAATTACTGTCTCTTCTTTTCAAGCGACTCCTTTCATATGAAACAGCCTCTTTAGGTTGCTACGATTCTATTCGATACGCTTTTCCAAGACGACATTTTCAATGTTCTAGCGCATCGTATAATCTAATTAAGATTTCAGAGGTACTCAAAGAGACTTTGATGTTTTAATAAGTTTTCAGTATACATTAAAAATTTATCTGATCTATCTTCTAGTTAATTTACCATTAGACCTTCACAAAATAATACAAATCTTCACTTTAGTATTTTATGCCTTATTCAATAATAATATAAATTTAACTTTCCAGCAACCCGATTTACTTTTCGGATGACAATCCAGTTATATAGAATTGAGATTCAGTACGTTAACTAAATTACACGCTTTGAGTTAGGAATCGAATATTTCTTCGGAAACTTAATTTAGTTTGCCCCTATAGTAATCAAATTACTTAAGTTAACTTCCGTTTATTATGTTATGAAAGTAAGAACAAAAGTTTTGTCTTAGACTCCAGTTTATTATATTTTAAATTAATGACATAAACTAAATGTAATTCTATGAGCAAGTTAAATTTTAAAATGAAATGTAGAACGTCAGTGTGTTCCATTTCTTAATTTGTATTGAAAGATTTGATTCTGCTTGGATCTCATAGAGTAAACCGTCTCTTAAGAGATTGAAAAGCACTCTGAAATGATGTTTGTACAAATTAGGTGAATTGAAGTAAATAGGTATCTGCTCTGTTTTTTAATTAAATGAATAAACGAAAGAGAAATATGCATATATGTGTGTATATATGTATTGGTCAATAATATGTGTGTTTGCCAAAAATATGAGTATCTGTATTGTATGTGACTGCGTTTGAGTTTCTGATAAGCTGTTTTAGCAATGCTCTTTCAAAACAATAACAGTTTATCACAAATGAATTTTGATCAGAAAGTCACCATTCATTGCCGGAATTCCACTATATCTGTTGCCAATATTCAAAGCATAACATATGTGAATACAGAGTCTATAGTTTTAAAAAGTTGATATTTTTTATAAACTTGCATTTGGCCATTTTGCATTGTTTCCCATACCCAGAATTTATCAAGATTTCATTAAATCAGCTGATGTAATTGTGACTTATTTTTTTGGCTTACCAGAGTCCTTACATCATAGTGGTCATAATCGTTTATAACCGTATATGATCCTTGATATTGAAGCGTAACTGCAAATCAGAGTTCAAATTGTGTTCCTTTATAATACTGGTCACCAAACTCTTACGAATCTTCTCAACTACTGTAAAAATTTTTGATCCTACCCAACCAAAAGAACAATAAACTTTTTAAAGATCTTACATTTGCTTATTGCTTATGAAATTACATTTTTAGTAAATTCGAAATCACTTTTTAATTAAACTGTATATATTAAAAGAAATTGAAATTTAACTTTACATGAGAAAAAATGAAGTGTAATTAGTAATAAATAATAAATATAAGAACTGATATTTTTTGTAAGCGACAAATGAATGTTAGCAAATTAGAGCGTTAACGCGATCAACCGAAAATGTCACCACAAGCTACTAGTAGCTCGCGATGGTCGGTTTGGCGATCGCTTCGTTATAACAAAGAGTTCCCCAATTCTGTACTTTTTAGCTCAGATTCTCTCAAACTGTGGGGTGCGCCCCCTAAGGGGGCGTAATATCCCTTTGTTGGGGTGCGTGCATATTGAAAAGTAAAAAACAATGGATTTAAAATAAGTATGAATTTACTGAAGGGAAGAAATAAAAATACATTCCGAAATACACATTTACACTGATTAAATATACTTATAAATGTATCAGTACTGCACAATGTTTTTGATAATTAATTTATCAATACATTAAAAAGAAATTTAATTATTAGTAGTGCCTTCCATGAGCTTTTCGTTAACAAAATTTAGTATTTATTTTGATAATTTTATATGGTTTATAAAAAATTAAATTCGTATTGTAGTTTTAGCTCCAAAGTACATTTTTATTGCATTTAATACATTGTTATTGTAGAAGGGGGGGGGATTATGATTGAAAATTGGGTCTCAAACTTTGTAAGTTTGAGAAGCACTGCTTTAGTCTATTGAGGAGTGGAATTCTCTGACTTCCACTTGTTTCGGCCCATCGATAGCTCTATTTAAATTGAGAAACTCATACTCAAAAACACAGTGGACTGTCGTATCTATGTCTCTTTATTCCAAAAGCCCATGGCCATCTGGTCCCACTCTCGTCTCCCTACGTCTTAGCGTAGGCACGCCCAATCGCTGATTATATTTCACTTCTCTACATTTGTAAAGCGATCACAGCTTCTTACAAGTGGCGAGGCTACTCACACCACTCTTCAACTTAAATTATTAAATGAAAGAGTTATGTGTGTGTGTGAATATTATGTTAATGTATTCATCTTTTTTATATGTATTATTTTAAAAATCAGATGAATGGTTTTGATCCAAAGGTTTATCCGTCCTATTGCTTTGTCCAAAATAACATGTTTGGAGTTATTATTTTCGTTTCTCTCCAATTTATATAATTTTTTTACCACAAATGGAAAATGAAAGGTCAAATATTGTGATTTTCTTTAAATCCGGTATATTTTCTCTAATACTTATTTTGAAATGGAATGCTATTTATAAGTATCCACTCTCCCAAGTCATAGTTAATCTAAGTGGTTAGTTCTTCTGAAGTTTTTATCGATGACCAATCATCGATGAAGGTGTTTCTTTTATTTAATGCAACGCTTTCTTTAATTTAATCCCCTATTATAAAATCTAATAGTTGCTGGAGGGCTTTCATGTGAAATCGATATGCATTAAAATAATTTATAACTTCGTATTCAAAATAAGTCTAAGAGTAATTTCTGAACATTTATTAGGGTTCACAAACTTCTTTGAACTATTCGATTGAAGATTTTGAATGAAAGATTTTGGAGCAATCAAAATCGTCTGCAACTTCTTCCTCTAATTTAACTTCAATTTGAGTTAAATAACCGTGTAGATAGGCAGACGCTTTAAATGGCCTATATACATTTGCATTGTAATAAGCTAACATTAAAATATTCTGAATAATATCGGAAATAAGGAATGATGGCTGTTGTCGGGCAAATTATTAAACATTAAAAGACTAAAAAGTTTTTTTTTCCTAATAAGTGAGTAGCAAAATGTATAAGTTTGAGTGAGATAAAATGGATTTATATAATAGCTTTTATATTGGAATACTTTACACTTAATATGCTTTAAATGGTAAGTTAACATGTTAGAATTAAAACGAGAATCCATAACTATTAAAATAAAACTGTGTGCGCCGGCTCCGACGATCTGGAGTTTAATCCTTTACAGTTGCCTTTGATTTTATAGTAGGCAATCAGAGTGTAAACTTATCTGATATAATACTAAAAGCATTCATGTATTTTCTTTATATTGTTCCCATTTTTTCGTATTGATTCGGTAATATAATATATATAAATATATATATACACATTAATTATGTTATGCATTAATGTATGTTACTCATATACATGTGCATTGTTAAGATGGTTGATTTACTTCACTATTAACATCACTTTGAGTATTAATTAAATTAATACTCTCGCCATTATTAATCACTGAGACCTGTTGCAAGTGTGGCTTGGGGAAACTATAGTATAATACGTGAAGTCAGTAAATACGTGATTTACTAATTGTGAAAGCATCGCATTAATTGTTGTTACTATACCTAGTAATCCCCAGTGCTTTACCAAAAACTAAATCCAAATTAAACTCTTAAAAATTGGACTAATCTCAATCCTGCATCTTTATCGAAATAAATACTGAAATCACCGCCAAGTAGGAGTGAAAGCACATGATACTGTTTCTTCAGTAGTTTAGAACCACCTTCGGTATATGCTAATAGTGCCTCGTGGATATAATATATTGTGTCAGTAACATTGTGATTGACAGAAATATATACTGTGACGGATAATAATAGAATTAACGTAAGGCAAAGTGCATATCGTGGCATATATAACTCCCAAATTAGATTTAGTTTGATTAATGTACTGGACATTTCTTCTCACGTAAGCATCATGATTGCCAATAAACATGTTGTGAATCACCAACGATTTGATAGATGCCAATGTCGACCTCACACCCACGATTAATGCTTGGTCGTCTATACTGTATTGCTGATTCCTCAGTTTTATTGATATAATCAACAATGTACTAGGCGCATGAATATTCTTCAGTGATGAGTTGGAAATCCATATTGGTCTCAACCACGTTAAGTATAAAGGGATTAAAACAATTGTGCCATTTTTCAGAAGGTTGCCGTTTTACAAATACTCCAGGTCGAGTTGTTCCAGCTCGTAAAATGTTCATATCATCGTCATCCTATATTATGCAATTAGCTTGATAACAGTCGTCAATGTTATTGTAATCTATATCTTCTAGATTTTTCCTTATATTTTATATCATAATTTTAATGTAGTGCAAATGGCAAAAAGAGAGAGGGGAGGTACAGGAGTTAGGTTGCCGGTTTTGTCTTTCAGCGTATGCACCCTAAGCTCTCAATATCTTGAATTCCTTACAAATTTGCCACAATTAATTGTTACTGGAATTTGGCAATTTTAGCGATTCTTTTCATTGCACTTCTTAGGGCACCCGGAAATAAAAATGCACTCTTTTTTAATAACAGTGTTATGAAAAAGATTTAAAAAAATGGAAGTTTTCAAAATTACAAAATTTTATAACTATTATACAGGAATTTAACTATATTCCATTTCAGCTTGAATGACAAAAGAGCTAAGGCATGAAATGTCGTTTGGCTCGAAAACCGGTTTTTGATGCCAATGACGCCATAAAACATTTGAATTAAATTTTTTTGAGTTCTTAACTTTTCAGGTATACTTTTAAAATTTCACACATCGATAAAAAGCAACAGTATTTATTAAACAAAAAAGGCAAAAACGTATTACGTAGATGAATTCTTGTAAAAAGGGTATTAGATGAAAAACACCGAAACTCTTTTTTTTTTTAAATTCATAATGTTTAAACAGTTTTTTCATTATTTGAACAAAACACGGATAATAATATTTGATACACGGAAAAAGGTTTTGTGTGATTATTTTTGTAAATGACGATGTTTTTAAATGTTTAATTAAAATTTTGAGTATTTTTTAATGATTGTGAAAAAGGTTTTTGGCATTTTACATTTTAAATCACTGATTCTAAAAGAGCAATGTATGAGCGTGTTTGGTACAAAATATAGACCCATTATAATGATAAGAAATTTATAAAGAGCTTTTGAAAAATTCTTTTCATAAAAACGCATCGATATTGACTAATTTTTAAAAAGATAGTAAAAATTGCAAAATATCGTAATTTTGTAAAAATAAATAATACAGTTTCGTGGCGAAATTAATGATAGTTCAGATTCTGTAATTATTTTTTGTCTGATCTTGATACAAAAAATTATATTGCAATTTTAAAAATGTCGAAAATCTTTCTCCTTGTGAATCTTTCTAATAAGTCGGCCGTATATAATTATAAGCACGTACAGAAGCGCTCGTAACTCTTTTTTGTGTAAACGCTTGTATAAATTTTACTCCTCATAAAAATTTCCGCCACGGGGGCTTCATACGAAGATCAATTTTTAAGGAGTAATCTCCAGTTTCCTTTTTTTTAAATCTAATTTTTATTATAAAATAAATTTTCCACCAAATTGACTGGCAGTACTGCCTCACTCTGGCAGAACTGCCCTTCTGGCGTCGCGCACTTATTACCAGATATCGGTCTTGGCGAGGGGTTGTGACTCTTGGTCGACCTGATACTGGTTGTCGGGTAACATCTCCCGTTCTTTGAAACCGCTGCTACAGTCTTGAAATCACAGACTGGTCCACATTCAGAATTCGAGACACTTCGGTTTGTGATCTTGAGGATTCCAGCATTCCAACGATTCTTCCTTTCGTAAACATGTCCAATTAGCGTCTTTGTGCCATCATTCACCTTGTTTGATGATTAACAACGTTCCTTCGCACAGCAGTTGCACGAAACTTGTCTGAACTGCCTATGCTGCGTGAATCGGTTTTTCCACGTTCCGACATGCGCCGCCGGTGTTTCGCGCAAGACGTAGTCGACTGAAAAGTTTTGCATAAACCCAATGTTTCTTCTTCACCCAGTTAATATCCGCAAGAAGTTTGGAATAATTTTACGAATATTTACTCCATGTTTTTTGCATTTTACGATTTATGCTTAACTTTTGGACACCAGTGTATATATGTTTGTGAGTATTATAATGTGTTAATTGAATTGGCAACGGTGGCAACACATGCAGAAAGAAGTTTTTACATGATTACAATTTTTATATTAACACATGTTGTAGTAATTACATTTGTAGTGTGGTCAGGTGAGTCTTTGTGCAGGAACTAAAACTAACCAAATCCAAGGCCTACTTAATGGGCATTAAAAAAAGAAGACAAGATTAATTTTGTAAAGTAATAATTAGTTTTTTACAAGGTTGTAAGGGGAAGAAACATGGTGGGGAAGTTATTATGGCTTTGTTCACGCAGGACATAGTCGACTGAAAAATTTTGCATAAACCCAATGTTTCTTCTTCGCCTAATTAATATCCACGAGAAATTTGGAATAATTTTACGAATATTTACTCCATGTTTTTCGCATTTTATGATTTATGCTTAACTTTTGGACACCAGTGTATATATGCTCACATGAATAAGAATACCAAGAGTGAAATATAAAAAGGTTCAACAATATCTATGCATTTAATAAATATATAGAAAAATAATTTTTTAAAAAATCGATGATGAATGTTATAACAAGTTTTTATCCTTTTGTGTATAAAAAAATATTTTGTATTATAACTTTTTATGTTAAATAATTAATAAAAAGGCAGTTAATTTTTTAAATAATATTTCTGTGTTATGTACACACAAAACTCTTAAGTCTATACAAGAACTATAATAACTTTTTAAAAAAGTCACATTTATGGGTACATTAACCAATGCAGCCTCCTTTATTACTGCTTTATTTACATGCGGCCTCTAATTGTAAAATGTTCGTCACCTCTGATATAAACTGTTAAGCTGTTACAAAAATCTGAGAAAAGTATGAGATATCATTTAACTTAAAAGCATTTTTTTCCCTTTCACTAGCTCAAAAAGTCATTTTTAGAATGATTATTTTTTTTATTTTTGAGCATCACTCGTTTTATATAATACCTTAAAGTGTGAATTTTTAATTTGCACCAATACATTTTTCTTTCTTTAAAAATAACGATAAACTACATTTTTGGGTGCTTTACTAGTACTTTAATTAACAGTCCAGTCTTTTAAATTCGATAAATATGATGCAAATCAAATAAGAAAGTCCAAAATCTAGTTCAAGTTTTCAAATAAATAAAATTGAGTTTCTCCTTCGAATAACCGAATAAATTTTGCCTTCTTTCGCTTGAAAAGATAATAAAAGTAAAAGCTAAGACTCATATCCTGCAACTCCAGTTCATTACATTCAGTTAATGATGTAAAGCCTTAGTACGACCGAACCCGTTGAAGCAGAAACGAGAATTCTAAATTGCGAAGGTTTTCCACCATTCATCCGGTGGAAAATGACCGAATTCCAATTAGATATCATTCTGTAAACTGTCGCGCGGAAGTCGAAATGGTACTTAAAAGTAATTTGTGCCGAACATAACGCTGTAAACATGTTGGTATTGAGCCATCAAAATCGGGCTTAATAAGATTTGTATGTATCACTGGGTTCACTTTCAAGTGCAGTATGCTTGACGATATCTAATAGTTGGTTGAAATAAATTAGGATTTCTGAATTGTTTATGTTATTGTATATGTTACCGCGTTAAAGTGTGAAATCTGTTATTTCATAGATATCTAGGTATTTCATGAAATAACTAGACAAGTCATTCAAAGTATATAAAAGTATAGAATGCTACGATTTAACTAGGTATTCTATAGAATAACGATTACTTGATCATTAAAGTATGAAATACGGCACTGGAAAGTTCTTTGAACTGGTTCTAGATGCTTTGGGAATGATTTTCCGATTAGAAATGGCCGGGGGAAAAAACCAATTATACTCTAGATATCGGTTCAGTATTTGTATATCAGCAAGAATTAATTTCTATTGAAGAAGTTCCAAATATTGACACAACGCTTCGATCTGTTGCAATAGCTCAAAGTTGCAGTAATGAACAAGGGTTTAAGAAGTGCGCGAGTAAAAAAAGTGTGTCATGGTAAAAAGTGGGCTTGTTTAAAAAATAATAAGCAGACCAATCCAAAGTGTCATTTCAGCAATCCTTTCTCTAATAAAAAAATTAAGAGTAAAATTAAGGTATCTCATAAAATTTTAATTAATATTCTCTTACATTTTTCTTTAAAAAGGCTTGCACAATGTTTTTACGAAGCAACAGTTTTTCTTCCCAGCATGTATTTTTGTTGATATTATTTAAATATAGTCTCTTTTTGCTGCATATTCTTCTTTCCCCTTTCTGTTGAACTAATGTTGCAATATCACAGCAATAATGAATGATATCATCTGATTTCCCTTATTATTTATCAATTATTCATTCTCAAAAGAGATTAAATGTATTTTTCTGGGTATTTTAGCTATTTATAATCCATTAATTTATAAAATATCTTTGAAATTGTTTATTTTTTACGTTAACGATCTATCCTTAGTTATTTCATAGAATAATTAAGTAAAAGTATGAAATTTTTCATATATTATATACTTTAACTGACTTGTCTAGTTATTTCATGAAATACCTAGTTATTCTATGAAATAACAGAATTAAACACACTGTAATGGTAATATATACATTATTAACTTTTAACAGCTTGGAATTGAATACAAAGTTTTTCGTGCCATGGAGGAAAATGTTGCTAAATCAACGAAAAATTGAAAAAAAAATGAAATCGAAATTTTAATTTCCTAACTTTTTTAACACTTTACTGCTATATAAACGCAAATGAATAGTTTAGATTAAAAAAATCATATATTTCAGGAAAACTTTATTTAAAATTGCGCCAGTGTTTTGAGACTCTTATGGTGTTTTTCTCTTAATATGACTATCTTTCTCTATGGATTCCATCTTTTCTAAATAATTCAAATTAATATAAGATTATATCAAAGAATTAAGCCTAAATCTCAGTCATTTTTTAAAAAAATATGTAATAGGATTAATAGTAGTCCTGTCACTACAATTTTTTTGAGTTTCCTAATTATTATGAAAAAGTGTATTCTAATCATCATAAATAAAGAAAGAAAAGTTTAGAAAACAATTCTCGGTTCTTCACTTAGTTTCCTTTTTGCCTGATATTTTATACAAATGCTTAAAATTATATTTTTATGCTATTGAAATAGAATGAAGGACATTAACTTGTTTTTGCTGAAATGTGTGAATTAAATCAAAAATGTCCTCAACATTTTTTTACACCTTGTCGTGTGTCATAAGTTCTGATATAACATAAAATACATTGTAATCAGATTTAAAACTAAAAATCTTCTTAAAGTTTTATCTTTATATTTATAACATTGCTCTTTTTATTCGAAATGGTCATCTTTTGAGTTTACTACCAACTTTGTCTCTTCTTGATCAATCATCGATCGAAGCACCCATGGGAATTTCCATCGCATCTTTCCCCTTAAAGAATGTTTAAATTAGGTGCCATTTTTGGGACACCTTGGCCTCCACTACTGACCACCATTTGCACAATCTAGTCACATTGCTGTGGCCACTTGTCAAGTGCCAGAATAACCACATTTCGCAGAGGGGACTGATGCGAGATGCGCAGGAAGAGAGCCAATTAGATTTCTGAAGGTGTTCACTGGGATGTTGAGCCATGCCGACTCCAGTGCCATGGCCAGCTGAGCTAGATTACGTGGGTGAAGATCCATTGCACGAACAACCCAAACGAGATTGTCCTACGGATTCTCAATCGGGTTTAAGTTAGGTGAGTATGCTGGCAAGGGGAGAACGGTAACTCATTCTGGTGCTTTTCGAACCACGCACGTACACTGCCAGCTGTATGACACTTCGCATTGTCCTGCTGGTAGATGCCATCAACCTGATAAAAAACGATGCGCATATAGGCGGGGGGGGGGCATGGTCCGCAAGGACAGATGGGTACTTGTATTGATCCACTGTGCCTTCCACAATGATGAATGAACCCAGAGAATGCCAGGAAAACATTCTCCAAACCATAATGCTCGATTCTCAACCGGCAAGGTGTTTGCTTTCAGAGGTTTCACTTTGTAGGCGCCAATGTCTATCTGTCCGATGGAACATAAAACGTGATTCATCGGAAACCGCTATCTGTCGACACTCAGTGGACATCCACTTATGTTACTGACGTGATTCCAGTCTTCGTTGGCGATGAACAGCATTAAGCATAGGTGTATGAGCCAGGTGTCTGCAGCAACTTTCGCTGAACAGTAGTTTGGGAGACGCTGCTGGCAGCCCCTTGGTTCGTTTGGGCGATCATTTGCTCAACGGTAGCACGTCTGTTCACCCAAACGCATCTCAGCAGCCGTCGTCCCCCCTCTGTCATCTATGACCTTTGGTGCCCTACATTTGCCTCATCGCTAATTTTGGACAGTCACATTCTGCCATGCATGGTATAATTTTATCAGGTGGCATGCGAACAGTTCACAAATTTAACCTTTTCGAAAATGCTACCCCCTTGGCCTGAAAGCCAATGATCATGCCCTTTTGGACGTCGATTAATTCGCTCCATTTTTGTATTAAAACAACGATTACAATGTTTTCCGACGCCCCCACACACCTTTCTTAAACGCTCAACTTCACTGTTCTTCCACCTGCCATCTGTGATTGGTTATTTAGTCAAAAGTACGTGGTGGTAACATTAATATCACTGGACTTTGTATAATCGAGTGGATTCAAATGTGGGTTTCTGGAAAACCAATCTTTGTGTTCGTTGAAGTTCAGTGCATTTTTTTCAACTAACGATAGGTAAAAAGTTAAATAGTTTCCATTGAATAGGTTAAAGATCAGAAACTTCACCAATGATTCTAAGATAATGTTTTGATAATTTCTTGCCATGGTTTTCACTCCTCTCTCTCAGAAATGAGTCTCTGAGATGTACACAAAATTGTTACGTTGTAGTTCATGTTCATAAGAAATTGAACTATGAACATTATTTTAGTCTCAATACACAAACATTCCTCTACATAACTTACTTTAATTATTCTAATGAATTATTTCTAAATTAATTTATGTACAAATTAAAAAAATAAGAAATGCAATAAAATATGCTTTTATTATATAAAATATAGTTGATACAAATGATGTTAAATGAAAGCATTATATGCATGTAAGTTTTTATTATATTTTTCCTATGCCAATATGTGTATATGTCTTTTTCAGATGGTGCTATCAATTGTGAGTCTTTCAGAAGCCTTACTGTTAGTTTATTTAGGTTATAAGGTAAATATATACTTTTATTGTTTATATATTTTAAATATTTTTGTATTTTTTCAACCGACACATCTTTAAAAAGTAGTTATGAAACTCTCAATTAATCAGAATGAATCATAAGAACGAATTTCAAATCCTTAGAAATTAAATACAAGAAAGCAAAATATAATTTAAGTTTTTTTTAAAATTTATTTCAATTTGATAGCTGAATAAAAGGATAGAAAAAGAGAGAAGAAATCGATGAATGAAAAAAAAGTTCATACTTTCAAAAAAATTATAATTAATAACAACTAATTAATAACGAAAATTTCTCTTCATTCATCTTTTGAAAGATTTAGTTAATAAACTGATAATAATAAATACAATTGTTTAAGGATTTAAATATTTTTATAGAAATGGAATCTTTTAATAAATTTTTCAGAATTGATAAAAATTTGAGTGTAAAGTTTGAGTGTAGATTAAATTTGATATAAGATAGACATGGGCAATTGTTTGGCTTGGGGGCCACATATGGAAGGAGCATACTTAAGATGGCCCCTTTTAAACTCATTACATTTATTAGTTTACCTCATTTCTGAAAAAATACTAATCCTATCGTAAAAATTAATAAATATAAGTTAAATAAAATTGGGGCAGTTTTATTTAATCTGTTAAATAAACTCATTTCATATAATCTATATCAGCAAGCGCATTTAATTTTTGAATGAGCCTAATGAGATACAAATGTATCATATCTCACTGATCTACCATTTTTTTTGTGTGTGTGATATTCAAAGTAGACTGATTGTTAAAATTCTCACACATTATGCAGTTTGCTGTCAGCCAACTTTCATCTGTATTTACTCTTGTTGATCTTCATGCTGGAAATTTTTAACTCCCAAATACATGATGACCTAAATATAGAGAAATTTTCTGGCTATTTGGTTTTCTGGCTGTTTTGGCAAGCCGCAAAAAAACTGTTCATTGTGGTTCTATTTGTGCAACCCTGAAATAATTAATTCCGGTATTTACATATTGTCGCAACCTATTGGTGACATTATATGAAACAAAATACATAATTGCCCATTCAGCTCATACGACACATGCGAAATTAGGATTGCCAACTAGGCGAGTTATCTTGAACGTTGGAGATAGTTACTATAATACATTAGTCAGCGTTTCTCAAACTGTGGGGCGCCCCCTCAGGAGGTGTTATAACTTAACGAGGGGGGGCACAGGCATACAAAAAGTCAAAAACAAAAGATTTTTAAAAAATTCTTTACTGAAAGTAAACAAAGTATATTCTGAGATAATAAAATATAAAACACATATATATTTACATTGATATAATATACTTAAATATATCAGTACTGCACACAGTGTATTTTATAATTAATTTAACAATACAAGTTCAAAATAAGTTTAATAATTACCAGTGACCCCATAGGCTTGTCGTACATAAAATTATATAAAAAAATTAACAAAATATTCTTGATAATTTGTACGGTTCATAATTAATCCCTTAACTGCCAATTAAAAGTTACGTGATTTGTTATCCAGTGCCACCGTTTTCCAAATAGGCTCGCGTATGTGATGTATTGAGGGGTGGAGGGAAGAAAAGGAATGAATAAGAAAATCCTCTGAAATAAATAAAACCTTCTTAAACACTGTCAAGGTCCTTTGTAGTGCATTTAAATAAAAATTTCTGAATAATTTTATAGATAGCAGTACACAGAAAGTATCGTATTTCGGAAATATGTATATATACGTCCGAAGCAAGTAGCACTTTTGCTGAGCGAGACGTTTTTTACGCCGTTGGCACTAAAGAGGTTCAAGTCGTATAGTAGCTTCAGTGTAAGAGTTTTGTATTATTGAATTTAAAACATTTTGTTACTTTATGAAGGAGGGGGGGGATCATGTTTGAATATTGGGTGGCAAATACTGAAAGTTTGAGAAGCGCTGACGTAAGTACCTTAATTCCTTATAGTAACACATTCCAAATAAATCCATCTGAGTCAGCGAGAAAATTATTCACCTCTAGCGTAAATCAATACAATGAACATCTGATCGCCGTTAATATAATTAACTACATACTCTTAAGCCTAGTTATTCTAATATAAAAAGAGCAAATTATGTTTTTCATAACTATAAATATTTATCTGTCCAATTTTTTTAGCAAACGTTTTGAAGTCTGATGATATGCTGAATGATATTTTTTTAATAGATTGTTCAACGTGATAACGATAGAAAACATAATAGAAATGTGCAGTTCTTCTGTCACGCAATTTTCAAATTAATATTAATTTGCTTTTTTCGAGGCTGAATATATTGAAAAACTATTCATCACAGCAAATCATCATTAAAATTTGAAGCAACCAGCTTGTCGATAAGGAGAGAAAAAAACGATTATCGCGTGCCATCTACGCATTTTTCAAAATACAATATTTTACTTTAAAAACTTTTGACGTTTTTAAAGAATTCAACAAAATATATACACAGAATGCATTTTCACTATAAAACTTTTTAATATATCTTTTGAAGAAATCGTAAATTTTTTAAAAATATCACATTAAACAAGAAATATTATGATAAACAATGGCTTATGTATATTTTATCCAAAATTATTTCAGGAAAAAAAATTCCTTTTAGCGAATATGTCTTCCTTTTGTCTATTCACTTACGCTTTCATATTTACGAAACACAGTCGGTGGAAGTTATGCAGCGAATTTCATTACTTACTGATTTTATAATATTTTTCCTTACCATTGTTTAAGTAACGGAAACAAAGCAGATATACAGAAAAATAATTTTAAATTATTCAAACTGGAACACCTGTTTTTGTATCTGCTATTATTTCAATGCTCTAAAACAAATTCCTTTATATTTGAATTTTGGAATAAATTTGTGTTAGAAGCATTATAAATTTTAAAGTAGAAAAAGCTCAGTTGAATAAAAGCAGTATTGTTATCTTTAGGGAAAAAAGGAATTTATTTGCTAAGAATGATTAAGGGGAAGACTTCTTTCCCTTTTATAGAGCGATTAAATATATCAATAAAGTTTGAGCGGAAAATCCGTGTCTCATGTAGATGCATACATGTAATTTAACCAGTTGGAGTTAAATTGCTCAGCTAAAATTTTATCAGTAACAATCAAAGATAATCCAAACAAAAATTTCTGAAAAATACAACACTTAAGCTGAATTATTTGTAAAACCCACTTAAGTTTCAAAAATGAATAAATGTAAGTTCACATAGATTTTACAAGGAAATTATTTTATACACGCAACTTCTCGAAAAAACCTAAAACGAAATTTAATAAAATCATATGCTTGTAGTTCTAATGAGAGTTTATTTTTGAGGTGTGTATCAAACTGTAATAAATTTAAAATGCCTCTGTTTTTTCAAAATTTTATTTTCGAATATAATTTTTTTTTTACAATTCTAAAAATGTTCTTTTTAAGTATTTTAAAGCGAATTCGAAACAAAACTAAGATTATGGAATGATCCAGAAAAGAGACCTGTCGTGTATTTATGTAGTACTCTAAAAACAATATGAAGGCAGTTGACGATTGACCTCGTGATTTTAAACCATGGTGAAGTGATGAGGACGAAGTCTGAGCTGGTACCTCACTCTCTTAACTTACACGGCCTACCGACGTGAGGACATTGATCCTTGACAGGTTTAATGAGCATCAGGCCATTTGCAGGGTGGGTCTTCAATGGCATACGGAGTCAAATTCAAGATTCAACAACATAGGTTAAGAGTTCGTGTCCGGGACCACTGGTTTCCGAGGCCTCTCCCGAAAAGAGAATATTTAAAAACTATTCAAAGACTGGTTCTAAGTTATCTAATTGCTAGAAGGTAAAATAGGAAATGGACAACAATAAGAGTAATAAGGAACACAGTATAAAGCAGAATTTTGCTGGAAGATTTATTGTTTTTTAACACTCTTTTATAAGCTTCACTTGTATGTAACGGAATATTGGAACTCAATTTTTACCCACTTTAAGAGATCAGATTCATTCGAAATTTTGCTCACTTGTCCAGGACCGATATGACAGTACAATAATTTAAAAATTTATTCCATTGTCCTGATCAGGATCAGCGACTTCCCATTTTCAGATCCCATTTTTAGATTTGACGACTAACTCCAGATATGGCGACTAATTTTATATTTGGCGACTAAAAGATAAAGTTACATCTTAGTTCGATTAACTATAAAAAATGTTTTTTAGTTTTTTAAACTATAATTCATTATTTCATCTAATAATTTCAACTAAGTAATATTTATGCATTGAAAACAGTATGAAAAAAATATTTATAACAAAGGCTGTTTTCGCCATATGCACAAGATCATGAACTTAACGCGGAGCACATTTTCGGACAGAAAAAATGCCTCAGTTTTTATAAAAAGTTGTGACATTGTTTAACTCATGCATTTTTTTTTATAATATAGTCTTTTTAAAATTTCAAAATATTCCATAAATAATTATTTTTTCCTTTAACATGTTAAGAGATAGCTCATTTAGCATTGT
>BMAO01021152.1:0-24507 GCA_019973975.1 Trichonephila clavata | reverse complement strand
CAAGTACACGTGATTGCTTCACCCGTTTTATATACAGAGCATAGTGACGTCACAGAACCTCTTCACAGTTACAAAAACGTGGCGTCAAGCAGCCCCTCATTAACACAAATCATTTTATTCACAACATACTCCACCTTTGAGACTTGGGGAGAGTCTCAAACCTATAACATTTATAATTCAATAGATCCAGTCTCTTTGGTTCTTTAATCAATCTTCCTGAAGAAGTATATTTTTTCACAATTACATCATTAGTATTCAAGACATTTTCAGGTTTAGTACATTAACAGAATTTGATTCCTCTTTCAACCCTTAGCATTATTTGCAATCGCTTGTACTTCCAAAGGGAAGATGCGTTGTACCGGGCGTATTACTGTTCCATGTTGAGTTTTTAAGCCGAACTGTGCGAATTTCCCCGTCTCGACCAGGGATTAATTCTATAATTTTAGCTATAGGCCAAGACAAACGTTTCTTATTGTCGTCCCCAATTAAGACCATTTCCCCAACTCGGGGCTCACGCACCCGATTATCATTCTGTTTTTGTATTAGCTCACCTAGATATTCTTTCCTGAAACGTTGCCTTAAATTACTTAAAAGTTTAATTCTGAATTTCATTCTTTTTCTTAAGTCTCGCGAATTTAATTTCGTCAATATCGGTAGTATCGGAACAGCGATTTTCTATTAAAAACATTGCAGGAGTAAAAGGGATCAATTCCTGTGGATCTTTTCAGATATATAAGTTAAATGTCTACTATTAATTAAAAATTCATAATCACAAATTACTGTTGACAATTCTTCATAGGTCAATATTGATTTTCCAAGAAAACGTCTCAATAATTCTCTTTAATAAGGCGAACCAAACTTTCCCACCAGCCTCCCCACCACGCGGCGGTGGGTAGTATAAACTTCTAACCTATTATTTGAGTTGATGTTTCTCTCGATATCTTATGCCAATCCAATTTCGCAAGGTCATTGAAAGCACCCCGGAAATTGGTTCCGTTATCACAGTAAATTATCCTGGGCCTCCCGCGCCTGGCAATGAAACGCCTAAGGGCTAGCAAAAATGCATCAGAAGACAGAGAATTTACTAATTCAAGATGGAGCGCGCGATAGAGACTGCACAAGTAAATAATGCAATCCATACCTTTTCGCCAGTTTTTAAAAACAAAGGTCCAACTAAATCAATTCCTACAACTTCAAATATCGCGCAATCAGTCACTCGGTCTGGTGGTAAAGGTGATGGTCCGCTTGACAATGATTTCATTTTAAAACGAGCACATATAACACATTTATTTAAAATACTCTTAATAGTTTTTCTAGATCTGATAATCCAGAACCTTTCTCTAATTAATTATTGCATTATTTGGATTCCAGCATGACAGTTCTTTTTGTGTATTAGATCTAATCAAAAGTTTTGTAAATTCACATTTATCAGGTAACAATATAGGATACAAAAAAGAACTTTCATCATTTCTTTCAGTTATTTTAGACTTATCCCTTAAAATATTATCATTATCAATAAAGGTAACAAATTTTAAAGATTCAACATCAGGTAAATAATATGTATGATTTAAACGAATCAATTGTTTCTCAGAATTTTCAATTTCAGCAACAGAGAGTTCATGTGCTTTACATTTGTTATAGTCTTTGCGACAATTATTTACAAATCTTAAAACCCAAGCAAATACTCTAATCATTTTATCATAATCAGACACATTACATATAAGCAAGGGGGTGCATCGTTTGCTAGATCAACAGTTGCATTTCTAGTTTTCTTTATCTCCACGTTAACTTCGGCAATCAATTTTACCAATTTTGTTTCAACCAGGACCCCACCATCTAGAATTGAGCATTTCTCGTGGAGAACAACCACGAGATAGTAAATCCGCGATATTCATGTTTCCTGGGACATACTTCCATGATTGAATTTGAGTAAGTTGTCTAATATCCTTCACCCTTTTAGCTACAATAACTGACCTATTTCCATATTTCTTAATCACCAAAGTGCTGTTGTAGAAACGGACCAAAGAGTAACTTTCAAGTCCGGCATATTAAGCGCTTTCAAATAGAATTTAAAAGTCGAGCACCTATACAGCAAGCCATTAATTCCAAACGCGGTATACTCAAAAGTTTGAGAGGAGCGACTCTAGACTTCGCTCTAATGAGAATTACGCTAACTGTAGAATCAACTAATGATCAATCAAAGACGCAACCCGCATATGACCCCTTGCTTGCATCAACAAATACATGCAATTCAGTTAAAATATCAATTTTCATACAACGTGGCACAGTTACATCTTTTAAAATTTGAATTTCTTTATACCATTTCATAAATTTATTTACAATATTCTGAGGTAGTTCCTGATCCCATGCAATTTTCATTTTCCATAGTTCCTGTAGTATTAATTTGGGAAGCAATATAGACGGCGCCAACATCCCAATGGGATCAAAAACTTTTTGTACAGTAGACAAAACTAATCGTTTGGTTATTTTCGTTTCGCACGTTAATGATTCGAAATTCGTGCAACATTTCAAAACATCATTATCCAAGCCCAAATGATACCCAAAATAAAAGTTTCGCCTGAGTGTTTATCAACACTTCTACTTGCCACATTGCTCTCAAATGTACGTAAATTAAAACATCCTTTCGACATAATTAATTTAGCCTTCTCAATAAATATCTCTATTTCATCAACACAGAAAACACCAGCTACACAATTATCAACATAAAAGAAGATTTTAACTTTTGTGCAACTTCCTTATATTCAGGACTACAGTTTTCTAAAAGATGCATAATAGATGCATTCAATAAATAAGGGCTGAAAGACACCCCAAACACAACTCGAAATGTCTATACACTAATTGTTTTTCATTGCAGGGGAAATAAAATCTGAGATAATCTCTATCTTTCGGTGCAACAGATAGCATCAAAAAAGCCTTTTCATATCGGCTACAATTCCTATTGGATAAATTCTAAAACGATCTAAAATGTCAAGTTTTAGTTCAATAAGGTTTACACCTTTACATAAACAGTCGTTCAAAGATGGTTTCCCTTTTTCATGGACGGAGGCTTCAAATACTGGACGTATTTTCATTGTCGCACTATCTAATTTAATCACTGGCCTATGAGGTAAATAATGACATTCATTGTTCAATTCTACTTCCGGCAAACGTTCAATGATATTTAAATTTTCCCACTCCCTAAACACACTTTTATAATCATCAAAAAATTTACCGTTTCTTAATTTATTTATCATCCGTAAATGCCTTTTCTACGTTAGTTCTTGTTACTCGGTAAATTCTCAGAGTTAAATTTCCATGGGAGGGTCACTTCATAATCTTCCCATCGGGAAGAATTTTCATTTTATTCTTAAAATCGGTTAAATCAAAATTTTCTCTAGTATTTTCATTAAGTAAGGGATCAGTTATTCCTAAAACATCTAGCTCCATAATTCTTTAACACTAACATTCCTTACATGCAACGACGATGTCGTTAACATCTCGTTTTTAACGTTTGAACTTAATTTTCCAATTACCGTCAATCCTAGTTTAGTTTCAATAGCTGTTAAGCCAGAATCTAATTCTATTAAGTTCCCAGTTAAATATTTTCCTATATTATCAGCCCCAATCAAAAGTCCAATTTCAGTTTCCTTACAATTTAAGTCCGATAAAATAATTTCTTTATTCTTTAACTCATTTAGAATACGCTTATCCTCAATCTTAGAAATAAATCCACATATTTTCTTTTCCGATAGCGCTTCAAAACTACATACATAACAGCGTTTTAAATCACTAACCTCAATAGAAACACACCACGATATTTAGGTTTCGATTCATCCCCTCCGAACAGAGAATGAATTATAGTTTCCTCTCTAAGAGGAGTGGCCTTCAAAATACTAGTAACACTTTCACTGATATAGCTATTTTCACAAGCGGAATCAATTAGAACTCGCACTTTCTTTTCCCGACCCTTGATCCGAATGAAAACGCAGAGAGTTTGAAAGTATATACTTTCGTTTCTGTTGCAGTTACTTGATAGAGAATTCTCAGTTTTTATGGAACATTTTTGCTCATAATTTTTATCTAATTTTGGACACATAATTTCAAAATGGGAATAATTACATTTAGAACACTTAATGGTATGTTTAACATCACAATTTTACTTAAATGACCAGATCTATTTAAACAAATAAAACAAGCACCTTTTCTTAGTAATAATTGTTTCTTAGCAATAAAAGACATTTTTCTAGCATTATAGCATTTTTCACTCGGATGATAATATTTTCTCACAAAAAAATACAGTTATTAACTTTCTTACTTGAAGCACTTTCGGAACTCACCAGTGCTGATGCAGTCATTAATTCAGTTGTTTTCATCCTTTCGGTTGGGGGATCTCTCTTTCGGATAGTAGGGCCGAAACCGGATTTAGCCAGTTGCACCATCTCTTCCCCTTGAACTTCCAGGCGAAGGAAAGTCATTAAATGTTCTAGAGTCCGTGATCCTTTGGCTTCTGTTTCATTATTCCGTTTTCTTTCCCAGGCGACCAGGACTTCCTCGGGTAAACAGGATTCTACTAACCGGTGTTAAAAAGTCTCCATATTTTTCTTGCGTTCGTCCAAGGCTCTCCAGCGATCGTAATTTTCCTTCGAGTTCGTCGTACAAGGCGGGCAAATCTGTTTTCGTTCTTCCAGCAGCGTTCTTCATAACTAAACTTAACAGTTCACGTACGTAAATTTGTACGAGCAAGTCTTCACGGCCGTATCTCTCTTTCAATTGATCAATGGCTTTAGGATAATTTTCCGCCGTCGCGGGGAAACTCAACACTAATCGTTCTGCTTTCGATTTTGGTTCTACGGATTGCAATAAATATTGCATCTTGTCCTCCGGCGCGATGCTTTTATCATTATGAATTTTCTGAAACTGACTCCAGAAAGCCAAAAAGTCCTTAGCTTCGCCACTAAACTTCTTCAATTAAATTTTCGGTAATTTAAAACTTCTCTTTTCTGTTTCGGTTGGTATAGCAGTTTCTGGTATTTTCGAATCTACTCGGGAATACAGTTCGATATAGCGGTCAGGGTAGTTTTCTGCGTCTTCTATATCATCCAAATATTCTTGCTCGGCATCTTTCATTTCCAAGAATTGTTCAGAAATTTGATTCTGACAAGAGTCGAGTCTCTGGAATTTATCCATGATTTGAGTTTTCAGAATCGAAAGTAGATTCATATCGATGTCTTCTTTCCTCAATTCGGTTTTAATTTTCTTCAGACTGAGAGAAAATGCTGTTCTCGGCCCTTTTCTTTGAGCTTTCAATGCAGTCACTTCCCTTTTTATGTTTCAAAAATTTCAAAGTTCAATAGTTCGTAATTCGGTTTCAGTTTCACCTCCAACAAACAGCCTCGCCCCACGTTGGGCGCCACTAATTATGTTCGGAACACAATTAATTCTTAAGTTCTGTGGGCTGCATCTACCAGATGCTGGGGCGTTGGTGGAAAGTGATTCATTCATCAGCCAGCAAATTAAAGTAACTAACTTTATTCAGAACTGCCGAGCAAGCAAGTACACGTGGTTGCTTCACCCGTTTTATATACAGAGCATAGTGACGTCACAGAAACTCTTCACAGTTACAAAAACGTGGCGTCATGCAGCCACTCATTAACACAAATCATTTTTATTCACAACACCTGCTGTTTTATTCATTGAGTTAAGAAAAAGAAGGTTCTGTAAACTTTACCTTCTTACTTCAAAATTCAGAAAAATTCCTTAAAGAGAATTATTTCGTGGTTATTTTCAATACCATGTTTAGAAATTCTTGCTGCAAAGGTAGGTCTGCGCTTAAGGAAACGATGTATTAAATTGTCAGAAAATAAAACGTTATTGCTGAAGTTATTCAACTAATCTAACTATATTTCCAGATAATTGGTTGATAGTTACCTGAAATTGAGTTTAAAAAATACAAAAACTGACTTCCAATTAGAACAGAATCGCGTGGTAGGCGAGCTGAATCTTGCAGACTTGTCCATTGTGTGAGGCTACACTACAAGAAAGTTTGCGCCACTGAGATGGTGAGAGGGTCTACAGTTGTTTACCCAACGCTATAACTTTTGGCAATATGCTATCATCTTTGAGAAAACACGAGTGAATGGACATCGAATGGCAAATGTTAATATCTAAAAGCAAACGATGGGTAGCATTAAATTTCTTATCAAGTAAAAAAAGATTTTGTTTCTAAAAATACCATTAAATTGCACGTTTAAAATATTGAATTTTATGACTTAGAATCATTATTGGTAGAAAAGATTCGTTAATTCTCTTCAGAATTAAGAATAGCAGAGTTGAAATTAATCAAGGTAACTCAATTGATATTTGTCAAAAGAGACGTAGATAAAAATATATGCGTTTGGCAGTTATAATTAGAAATAGAATTATGAGTGTAAAGACGCAAAAGTCGATGGAGACAGTTTTCGAAAACAAATTCTTGTCATGCTCGAAACCAATGGACATTTTCAATAGTATGATTTATATTATGATATTAAGATTCTTCAAAATATATTACAGGAACAATTTGGATTTCGTTGAGGTACATAACCATATGTAAAATCGTATGGAATCGTCAAGGCAATTGTTTTCAAAGAAGCCAAAAAGGAACACTTGAGTATATATTTTGAGTTATGTTCATGTTTTCCAAATCACAGAATTCATCAAGGAAATTCTTCCACATCATTGTTTCTAATAGGAAATCAAAAATGGATGCTGCTCTTTATATGCGTTAGTCATTTTATTGAACACTTTTGATAAAATGACAAAAAATCAAACCAATAAAAGTAATTTTACACACTAAAATTTTTTTGAAACTTTTCGTATGTTTGTAGCAAAAAAGTAGGGATGCACAACAACACCCGCCAACAAGACCGATATTATTGTTTAAGACAATTTATTCCTTAGCTTAGATTGGAATAAAATTGTAACTGGGGGAACTGACAACGTCTCTAATTAGAAATTTAACCCACCCAACAGCTGAATGATACCGAGGTGGGTGAGAACAAATCAATCGAATGAAGAAGTATTTATTAAAAATATGTTAAGTCAAGTGCCATTACTTTGTAAAAAAAAAAAGAAATGGTGAAAATCCCATATGAGCGTAAAAGTGTGATGAATGCGAACTTCCCGGATACATTTGTGATCATTAACAACTAGTTCATGATCAGATGTGTAACTCCTTTATTTTTTAAATTTTCTAATGGCCTGGATTGGTGTTTTACCATTGCAGACCTAATACATTTCCGGAAACTGGTATATATTTTTTGCGGCACCCTATAAGCGGATACCAATCACCCTATTTAATTTTGATGCACAGTTTCCTTTCTAGAGGGAGGCACCTGAGCTCTGACGATGTGAGCCTTTACTAAGATTTAATTTTGCCGCGACACCCAAACCAAACATACACTCTAGGGATGTTTTACATGCCGTATAATCATACTACATGGACACTGTCGATATTCTGCATCATGAAAATCTACCAACTTGAGCTGGAGTCGAACCCTCAACCTTAGGTGCAGAAGGCAAGCGACAAACCAACCATATCACCCAGACGGTTTGATCGAATTCTAATATCAGTTGAAATAACTACGCGGTTAATATGACCACAGCCATGAAAATATTTCAAGGTCTAAAAAGAAAATATCTAGATCAGATTCTGAAAATAAATTTTTTGAGAAACCAAACTTGCAAATATTGTTTTCTGTTATCAGTTGATTTGTATATCTTTACCTTATGTATGTACGTTTTACAACAATACCATAAGAAATAGGAGGGCAAATAGCTGCCCGTGGACCGTATATGGCCAGCAAAGAGTTTTTTCACGGCCCTCTAAGACAGTCAGAAAAATTCATTTATCTACTCACTCCAGTGGGTGACGAAGATTCGTCTCATATATCCCACTATTAGGAAAACAGAATTCCTTTGTTTGGAAAACAAAGCACCTGAAACTGTTTCTGCTAAGAATATAGTTCATCTGCAAAATTTGGAACAAGAGGTCACAAGATTTCAGAATATAAAGGAAATTCTGCCGGAATTAATTTTTTTCTCCCTATTAATTCTGATATTGATACAGCATTTTAGGAGCTTCAGCTTGAACGTGTTGACATCCAATGGCATGTCAACAAATTCACGGTATGGCAGTGGCATGCCAACTTCACATGACATTAAACATTTCGTTCACATCACAATATGAACGAAATGTTTATGCCATGATATTAATAAACTTTTACAAACCTTCATTGGAAAATTTTTATATATGGAGAAATTTGGTGGGAAGTTTATTTGTATATTTTTGCTGACATATATCTGCGAACAAAGTGCTTTATGCAGGAAGATCAACAAGAAGAGTTATAGATGAAAGTTGGTTAACATAAACTTGCAGGTTGTGATAAGAAGTTCAACAAACACAGATTTAAAAAACAGATTCCTTCACCAATTTAAAAATAATGGGGAAAAAGCGTGATAGGGTAGATTTTTGCTTAATTTAAATGAGCTTGTAGTTTTAGACGAAATCTAATTAATACAAAAAATGGAATAAAATTCCGAATATTTTATATATTTTATATATTTGTATATTTGTATTAGGTACAAATATCTTTTCGCCAGCTGGGTGGCGTGGTTGGTTTGTCGCTGGCCTTCTGCACCCAAGGTTGCGGGTTCGACCCCGGCCCAAGTCGGTGGATTTTCATGATGCAGAAAATTGGCAGCGGCCATGTCGTATGATTATACGGCATATGAAAGATCCCTAGAGTGCATGTTTGGCTTGGATGTTCTCGGCAAAATTAAATCCTAGTTCAGGTTCGCATCGTCAAGAGTTCAGGTGCCTCCCTCTGTGGAGGAAACTGGGGGTAAAAATTGCTTGCTGTAATTAGTATCGCCTATATGGTGCAGCACTAAAAAGTGATACTAGCTCCTGGGGAATGTATTAGGCCTGCAAAGGTTTAAAATACAAATGCGCTGTCTCATTAGGAAAAAATAATATTAACATCTTTTCTGAGGTGCAAATTTATTGAATGCAGTTGTTTTTAAAAGGTGTGACCCTCTGATGTCCTTCATTCTCTTGATGCGGCTCCCGAGTCCTGATATGAGATTATCTATGCATTATTTATTTATTACGACATTTTGTAAATATCTATTTAATGTAATGTATCAATGTAACAAACAAAGTTTAAAATTATATTTCTTGGTAAAAAATTGGAAGAATTTTTGGCATTTATTTATTTTTAATAATTTAAAAACATTAAACAAAATTTCCCATGATAATATTCAAAAACGCAATTGAATAAATATATCTTTTGTCTTAAAATATTTGTCAATGACAACAGTTGCTCTAAATGGAATTATATTTTTAAAAAATGTTCTTATTGCTTTTCATTATTCGCTTTTGTTGCATACAAGAAATATAATAAGTAATGTTAAAATGTATTTTTTTTATCTTGTTAGCTGTGTGTGTGTTTCTTCTGTGAAACCGGTAGCTTAAAAGTATATTTATTTTCTGCTGCTATCGAATAAACATTTAAAAAAACTTCGCTTTACCAAGAATTAAACTGTTAACCACTTTTAGAAATGACTTTTCTATAAATTTTGAGTTACTTTAATATATTCTTTAATTTGCATTGATATTAATTCTGCTTCACTAAATGTCAAATTACATTTGGAGTGACGAGCACCTTAATCAAGGTTCACTGTATATAATGAAATATTTGAGTAACGCTTATGCAGAAACGTTTTACTTTAAAGATTATTAGTTTTGACAAAATTTCGGTTATTCTCCGAATAATTGTTATTTGAGACTACAACAATGCAATTCACCAGGTGCAATCTAACAGACTTTGTTGTATCTCATTTACATATGTTTAGTATAGCTTAGCCAATCAACATACGTATACATTAAAAGTATCATGTTTAAAATTTAGGGCGTCAGTTATAGGAGGCATTGTAACGTAAATAGATAGATTCAAAGTAAATTACATTTAAATACCTTTAAAGTAGATTACCTGTTATTATGTAATATTTATAGTGATAGTTAGAGATATTGCTTAATAGCAACTTAACAACGGTAAGTGCAGGTAACTAGTAAAAATTCTAAAAACTTAGAATTTTAATTTTGAACTTTTATCTGTAATTTATAAGTAGCTAATACATTTATTCATCGATAAGTCGAAAAATAAAACATTTAAATAATATAATCAATTGTTATAGACTTAATTCGATTGTTACACTTGTTATAAGTTAGTTATATTTGTTTCAACGGAAAGTATTATAAAAATGTTAAAGATTTACTGCAAAGGAATCTTTCAACTAATTATCTAGCTAATATTTATTTACACTTACATACTTGATTTTTTATATTTATTTTATAGCAAATATCAAGAAGGAGGTATCCGTATGGAAAAAAATCGTCAGATATTATGAACATGAATTTAGAACAATATACTAGCAAAATCAAAGGAGTTAAATGGTTTTAACCAGCAACAAAAATTACAAGATAAAATAATGGCCAATCTCTGCATGTTATTATTCTGCTGGATACTGACACGTCGAAATTGCCTGCCACACACGCTTCAATTGGGGAATTAGGTCTGTGCTGTCTGGAATGCCAGAGATATCCGCTCATCATTGCTGAAACATATTCTATTGCGAAAGGATATGGTAATTGTAACAGGCTTGAAATTGTTAGAGGAGCTCAATGATAAGGACTAGAAAAACATCTGTTTTTGGTAGGGGATTCTCCTGTTGAAATGTAAATTTAGGATTTCATGAAAGGTAGAACAATGCTATGGGGAGTAAATTCTTGCCAGCTTACAAGAATGTGTTAAAGGCGAAGAGTATATCAAACTTAAGGAGTCCGACTATCAAATTAATGCCTTTGTTTGAGGGCTAAATAGTGAAAGACAATTGGGTGAGTATCCCATCGGAGTTGACATCTCATGACAAATCCTTGACGATCATCGGGGGTATCAACTCAAAACAAGACATATTGCATCAAGTAATTCTACTCTAGTCCATGAGATTCTAGATTATATGCACCTGACTGCACTAAAAATGTGCCAAGAGGCATGTGATGTTGAAGAACCATCGGTGCAATGGCCTCTGTAAACACAAATATGCTTCTATGAGTCCTTATGGATTGTCTGTGGGTCACCAGTATTCCTGCCAGTGGTCTACGTGCGCCTATTGGATGATTATCTATCCTTGCTTTTTAATGTCACTCTCGGACGACCAGCACCTTTTTGACACTCCGTATATTCAAGGTTCTTCATTCCTTACAACCTTATCGAATTGTAGCACCACTCTAACTCAAACATGGTGCGATCCAGGGATTGGATCCCTACGCTTTCCTTTAGTCTTGTTCCACGTCCTCTCTCAAACAGTTGTATGAGAAAGCTCATTTTGTTCACAAATTCATTTTTGATTTATTGGCAGTGTCCACGTGGTTTCACCAAAATATATTTTGCATATTTCATCTTATTAATGGAATGTTCTATATTTAATACACAATCTGAACGATTCCTTCTTATGTGCTTAAGTCAGTCATTAACCACGGAAAAAGTTACATATTTGCATAATCTATCGTATGATATGCGCGTAGGAAATTCTATCGCATTCGACATAACTATTTCTTTGTGCGTCGTTTTTCAAGTTAGGTAATGTATAGTCTTGTTTTTTTATCTCAATATCTATATATAATCTATATCTTTAATTTCGTGGCAATCATCATTTATGAGGAATGTTCATGGAAAAGTATGGAAATATACTAAATCGGCACAATACCGAAAAATATCAGTAATTCTTAACTATATGTTTAAAAAACACCCCATGAAACATAAAAATATGTAGTTACATCATTTTATAAGCATGAATTTTTGTTGAACTGATTCAACTCCTTCTAGCAAACATTCGTTGTTTTATAAGTCATGTAAAATGCTAAAGACCAAAATAAACTGCATTTTCCTGTATCGCAATTGGCTATTGTTAGGCACAACTGTGAGAAGAGATTGATTTTTATAAACTGAAATACTTTCAAAAGATAAACATTCTCTGAATATCAGTATAATACTATGTGTATTTTATTTTTGACTGCATTGAGACTTAAAATGATTCATAGAGAGACTATGCAAATTAACGCATGAATCGACCATTTACTGTGAATGTTTTATGTTAATTTTCAATTTAGTTATATCTCTGCTCGATTTTAAAATACTTTTCAAGTTGAAATTGTAAAATTATTTAATAAAATAACTAATTTTTTAAATATATTTTGTACGAGTTTGATTTTCTACGATCTCTGAAACAGTTTAAGTGAATTATACCTGAAGTCAAATCTGATGCGTTATGTTGCTTATTTATTCATTAAAGGGGAAGACACATTCCATGTGATTTTTATGGATGCTCCATCCCTGAAAGATCAATTTCAAAAATAAATTATAGTTTAGAAAAAAAACTAAAAAACTCGCATTTATAGTGAATCGAACTAAAAAGTAAATAAATATTTCTTAATATAAGAAGAAAATGATCAGCGAGGAAATTAATATCATTGGGGTAAAAGAGTGGGGTGATCTGTATTATAGTTAAAATGTCTTACTAGTTCTATTCCACAATGCTGAGTTAATGTAAAAATTTAATATAAAACACCCCACGCTTTTACCACAAAGACATTAATTTTCTCATTAACCATTGTATTCATATATTAAGAATTTTTATTTTACCTCTTAGTTCAATTCACTATAAAAAAGTGTGTTTTTTTATTTGTTTTTTTTTTAAATATAATTTATTTCTCATTTTTTAGTTCGATCTACTTTAAAAGCGTGCTTTTTAAATTTTTAAACTACCATTTATTCATTGTTAAAGCGATAATTGAGTTTAATATTTGGAGCCGGAATTAGTCTTGTTCTTCAATGGATATTAGTTAACGAGTATATAGAGTATTTATTATTTCCGTTTATGGGGCCTCAGATGAGTGCCGTAGCATTATATTTCAAAGCTTCTGTTTCCATAGATACTGTTCAAACTAATAATAGTGTGTTAAGAAGAAATATTAAGTATCAATAGTATTTTTATCTTTTAAACGTATTTTTATAATGTTAATTCATATCATCACTTCTACATATATTGCTTTATAAAAATGAAATATATATATATTTAGCAGTTACAACATAAATTATTTTTTTTCACATGCACGAGTCTTTTTTTTAATTCCATTTTTAGAAAAACTACAAAATTATTTACATTATATTAAGAAATTGCAGGCGCACCCACCCTCCTCTTTCTCACATAAAGAAAACTTTTTGTTTTATTTGTTTTAACCACAAGTGCATTCGCTTCTAGAGTTACACCTTAATCTTTTAGTCACTAAATCTGGAATTAGTCATCAAATCCGGAAATGGTACATGGAATTAGTCGCCAAATCTGAAAATGGTATATGCAATAAGTCGTTAAATCTGGAAGGGGTCTATGGAATTAGTCTCCAAATCTGGAAATCGTTATTCCTGATGATCCTGATCATGACATTGGAAAAAGTATGAAATTATATTTTTGTTATCGTCCTTGGCAAGTGTACAAAATGTCGACTCAATCTGATCTTTTAAAGTCGGTAAAAATTGAGTTCAATGATTCCGTTACTTACAAGTGAAACTTATAAAAGCATGTTAAAAAATGTTATCACTTAATCAAATATTTTAGTGTTCAATATTTATCTTGAAATCCAATTTCTCACAATCACCAATTATTTGGTTGGAATTTATGCTGTTTTAGGACAAAAAAGTATTTTCAGAAATTTCATTTATATTTCAAATTTTGTTTTTGTTTGTATGGGAGTTTAAAAAGATTATTTTTTACTCAAGGAATTACTGTTTTCCATTTCTCATTTAATTAAAAGAAATATTTTTAAAAATCAAACGAATTATTTGCTTAACCAGCAATAAATATTATGGTTTGATGGTAAATTAAGTCGCTCACACATGAACTATAGATACAGAAGTTTGTTTGTGGTAAATTTAAGTAAGCAAATTGTACAGTTTATCGGCTCAAAAGTACATGGAGAGACAAACTTTGTTACACATTTTGGAGAATTTGGTGTTAATACTATAAACATATGTAATTAATTACTCTGACCTATGTAATAAAGTAGCAAATTTATTTTCAATCATTAATTATGAATAAAATATTGCTTGGCTTTTAATTATATGATATCCTATTTCCATGTTTTCTGTTTGTTATTTTTATGAAAAATTGCATTGAAAAAGAGAAATAATTCTAATTATTCATTGATCTGATTAGCGGGTGCTAGAATATTTTTAATAATCTGTAAATCCGTGCTTCTCAAACTTTCAATATTTGCGATCCAGTTTATAATCATAATTCTCATCAGCAACCCCCCCACTCCTCCATTCAATAACATTGTATTGAACAGAATAATGAACTTTGACCCTCTATCTGCAGTACGACAGTGAAAAATATTGAGGCAAGTATTAAATTTTGTGTTTAACAAGCCCATTGAAGTCACTAGTAATTATTAAACTTGTTTTTAACTTAGTATTGAGAACTTAATTATCAAATGCATTGAGCAGTACTGATACATTTATAGGTATATTACATACTTGTAAATGCGTATTTTATTTTTTATTGTGTGAAATATATATCATTTATTTCTTTCAGTAAATTAATAATTTTTCAAGTATCTTAAATTATTATCTTATCGACATCGGTTTACCTCCCTCCATAGGATTATGACGCACCCCAGTTTGAGCAACTCTGAAGTAAACAAATAAAAGTTATTATTTATTTATAACATGTTATAACGTATCATATCACAATGATATTTTTCATAAAATATTTTAAATGATCCATACTTTTATACTAGAATGTTCATCTTTTTCTTTTCAGAATAAAAATATTAGTAGAGAAAAAATTGACAAATGTAGAATATTTTTTTTCAAAAATTAGACATTTTATGAAAGTATGGACTACATCGTTAAAGTTTACCACGAACAGATATTCCTCAGTAATTTGTCAAAATATCATCTCAGTAAAATCAAAATATTTTGAATAAAATTAATAAGTGCTGAAAAAAGTTTTGTCCTTCAAAATATTTGGAGATAGAAATTTATTAGCATGTTTCCATGCATCTTTAGATATGAAGCATATTAATGTGTTTCTAGCAGAAAAAAAATTATTTCGCTTGAGCCTATTAACAAATACGTATCTCATATGCATTTCTAATGAGAATCAAGATACACAAAATATCTGTTTTCCTCTTTTACACAAACGCTTACGACAATTATTCATTTATTTTCTTTTATCTTACGAGAAAAAGAATCATTTATTTTTACTACACAAATGCTAAAAATATGTTTTTATATGTTGAACATCACAGTAAACAAGGGAAAAAAGTTATGAATCATTTGTGCAATACATTTATTTCGCAGTTTTTTCTACTAACAATGAACAAATACAGAACAATATTTATTACAATTTCCCAGACACGTCTAAAAACAATAGATATTTCAGGAAATCTTAAAGATAAAAATAAAACTGTACAAGCCATAATGGTTTTACAATACGGTCTATTAATAATCATAATCATTATATTAATGTTCTTTACATTGAGGCGTGGTCGATTAACGAAATTTAAATGGAAATTAATAGTGGGTCAAATGACTCATAACAATGATAATGACGTTAGAAAAAGCTACAACATAATGTTAAAAATAATAAATGATGTCCTTAAATATGTATTTCTGAAAAAAGAATTAGCTTACATTTAAAAAGCAATCTTAAGAATATCGAATAATAAAAATTTACAATTGACTACAAATAGCTGGATCATTTAGTATTTATTTAAGTGTGATATAAATTTTTATTTTAAAAAATGTTAATACAGGAAGACAAGTGGCCCTGTTGCCTGTGTTATTTCTGTCGAGTTAAGGATTTGAATGTTTCTACTACGAAAGGTACACCATTTAAATATGCCGTTGTATCATAAATATGTCAAGACATGAAGTCCTAAATTGGTTTTGTGTGTAATTAAATTGCCTAAAATATCGCTCTTTGATGAATGTTCAACATACCATACACGTTGCCAATAGCCTTTGTAATGCTTCTGAAGGCGGCATTATTATACAACCAATTAATCATATAATTGTTATTTAATTCTCAATGATAATCAGGTTTTTATGTCAATCAAAATCATTATTTCTAACAGAAGCTGAAATTGAATCATAGACAATCATAGTACTAAACATCCGAGAAAGATTGATTGGTATTTTTTAAGATCATAAGGAGAGAAAATTGCATAGTATAGTATTACAACTCTTTTCATTATTGTCTCGGAGTCAGTAACATAAAAATATAATAAGTATACTTAAGAAGTTAAGTTTGTACAAGTTTACATGTCCGGGGGGAGTACCGGTTAGTTATAATATTTGACAAATGGCATGTATCTGCATCGTTCCCTGGTCTAAAAGTGGAGCATGCGGCAACTACTAACACCGGTTCGAGATATTTGCGAGTGAAGTTGGCTCTAGAAATATGCTGGCAAAGAACTGAGCTTTCCCATTTAAGGAAAGAGAATATGAGATGTGTGTGTGTTAATTCGTCACCCCGCACCAAATTAGTATAGTTTTCTAAGTCCTAACGGCTTTCAAATTCCCGAATGTTTACAAGTCCTTGCCGCAATTTTTTACGGTGGGAAAGGACTCCCAAGGAATTGCAGAGACCAAGAATGAAACACGACCATAAATGTTAGTATGAATAGTGTAGTAGTCGTAGTATATTCGTAGTATAGGTGCAGTATATTCAACACGTTTTATAATATGAACATTGAAAGCCCCTTCGTCAACTTAAGACATTCACTTCATTAAAATTCATATTAATATAAGTTGAAGCTCAATTTAATCAAACCAAAATATTGCTTTAACGAAAGATTTGAGCAATATTGCTCAAATTGCTATGATATTATTTTAATCATACATGATACTGAAATATAATTAAAACACTTAACAATTCAATAGAATTACTTCAGTAAAACAAAGTTATTCCTGCATAGCATTTACGTAATATGAGCAAAAGGTTATGGATTAAAATGGAAGCTTAAAATGTTACTCACTTAAGATAAAGTTTCAGAAATATCATAGGGATATGGTTAAAGTGATGTATACGAATCACAATATTTATTGATTTATATTAATAAAAATTCAGTGCATGCTTAAAAATTTATAGTGTAAAATATTAGAAATATATTACTCGTAAGAAAAAATAGCTATCATATTTTGAAATCATTATAAAAGATCTGCAAAATTTAATATTGCAAGTTTACAACAAAAAGAGGTCTAATTTATTTTTAATGTGCTTTGAGTCTCTTGCTTCAACTGTTTTTTCATAGTATATTTATTCTGGCTTCTTTAGTTTTTCCCCTAAGTATTTCACGCAAAGAACCCTAATCTGTTTTGAAAATGAATGCAAACATTCCATAAGAGGAACTTCTATAACAATGAAATTTAATAATTGAAAACTAATATTTGTTTCATATATAACCATGTGAGTTTTTTTTAAATTTTTACTATGTCCTTTTGTACGATTGCTCATGTGTGTTTTCTATCATTTTTGTTTCTCCTGGCAAGTTTATGTTTAGCTTTTGAAGTTTATGCAAATATGTACGGACTCAAAAGAACCTTGTTTTCGTTCGCAAGCCTGTTGACTTAACACTCGAGGGGAAACATGGTAGAATGAACTACGGACGAGATTACGTGAGTAGCGTTGTAGAGACAATTTTACGTAAGTGAAGATATGGTGTCGATGCAATATTTACATAAAAACTGCTGTATTATGGCATAGATAAACTGAATTTGATTCGGACTATATTATTAAGTAATATTAGATGATTATACCACTTATATATAATTAGTATATTCCGATCACTTCAAATAGAAGCTAATTTTTGCTATTTCTCTCGTGTTGGGAGCTAATAATTATTTTGATGCAATAAAACTCTCATCTGGTGAACATTTTGAATCCTAGAAAGTTTTGTTTATTTTATTAAATTTATTATTAAATTCCCACTTAGGAGAAGGAAGCAATTAAGATCCAATAAAATGAATCTGAAGGGAAAATAATACATGGAAATTACTTTGTAATTTTAATTTAACACAATATGAACATATCTTTAAATATTCCTCAAATATCAACAAATGAACCTTTAAAATAGTCTAAATGTTTTCAAAAGTCAGAAGAAAAGTGTAATTTTCGGAAAATTAATTATATTTTTATCTGTCGTATGCGCTTAATTACATTCAAATATCTAAACTACATATAAAGAGCAAAGTAAATATTACACATTACAGTCATAAAATCAAAACTATCATTAAGCGAAAACCTTGAGATTTTAAATTGAATTTTTGAAAATCTTACTCATTAACTCTGGAAAATCTCCTTATAAAAGAATAGAATAAAATGAAAGAAGAATGAAATCATACCAAATTAAAAGATATTCTCAAATTAGTATAATTACCAAGGGAATTTCAAAATAACATAGGTCTTCCACATTAAGGATTTAAAACAGAAAAATGCATTTTAAGTAAAATTCTAATCATTTCAATAATTTAAAATCTTAAAAAATAATAAAATTCTTTATTTAAAATGTGACCTAACGAAAATTAATTTCGATATTATCAAAATTAAGAGAGAGAATAAAATACAAGCACAGAAATTCTCACAAAAACAATGAATCAAGTATACATATTGCTGATTTCTACTTCGCGAGAGTGTTTCATTATAGTTCATTTATGAAAAAAACACAATGAATGAAACTTTCTTTAAGACTTTGGATTCGAGTATCACAATACGGTGTCTAAAAAAGTCAACGATAGAATAACAGTTAAAATTGAAGCAAATTAAGCACAGAAATGATTGAAATATTCAAATAAATTAATCGAAAAAATTTGATTGATTACTACAAAAGGTTCTTTGAAAAACTGTTGTAGGTCTGTTAATTACTTTTGTTTGCATTTGCTTCCATTGATACTCCTAAAAATCATCCTTTTTTTTCCTTATCTTTGAAACACATAACTATCACTTATTTGCTCCGTGCTGATTTCTGAATCTAGACCATCTGGACTTTATTATAAATTATAAAAGTTGTATCTGAGCAAATTTTTTAACTACTTAAAACCAAGTAAGAAAATGACAACTCGATGTAAGAAACACATCATTTTAATGCTTTTATTTCAATGAACTGAATTTAACAACATTAAAAATATGATATGTTGTGTTTACAAAAACACACACAAATATCACTACATACTTTTCTGCATAAATATTAATGATGTAAAGAAAATCTGAGAAAAAGTGTTAATGTTGAAAAAGGCTTTCAATTTTTATCAAAAATAAATTCATGTAAGAAATAAGGTAAAACAAAAATACGCACATATTTTTTCCATGAGAAAAAGCTAATAAAAATCACCAAATTCACCTGTGATAGCTATGATGGTATAGTTAATTCTTTTTATTAAAATGATAAAATTAATTGAAAATATGTATTTTAAGAGTATTATTCATAAAATGACACATAAATATAATGATTTCTTACCAAATGATTCAAATGCCTTAAAACGTAGGATATCTTCAAAAATTCTTTATTTTATATATCTCATATAAATAAACAAATTAACAAAAAACGAAAGAAAATATTTAAATTTTATATTACACTGATACTTAAATGTACTTCACTTAATACTTGATATTTTATGGTTTAACTTAAATGTTAAGAATATCACTAAATATAAACATACTAATTTGGTTAAAAAGCTTTCAATTGCGTTTGTTTGTCTTTTATTTAGATAAAAAATTATGCAAATAAATGTTAACTTGTTTGAACTTAGTTCTTGTCAAACATGTCACTAACTTTAAAAACAGGAAAGTCATTTTATTGGTGAAAGGTAGAATCCTATTTGTTGAGAATCGCATTTCTTTATATTTTTTCTCAAATTTCATCTTAAAAAAATCCTCACAAACGAAACTTTTTGTTTCGTTTTAGGGACTCAACAAAGCATATCATAAATTTCTGATTTATGGATTTTGAAATGCCTCACTTTGAAAAAAAAGTCTTGTGATACAAGGTAAACGGAAATATTTTTTCTGTGTAACTGAATTTCAAAGAAGGCTTTTTTTCCCAAAGTTATTGGATGTATCTCAAACTCTGAGCTTAAAGGAAGCATATGCAATAAATCATTTTGAAATACATTCAAATCTACTCCTGTCTGCTGAATCTGCACCTTATTTACAATTCCTTTCCTTTTTATACTTTTCTATTGCGTTCACTACATTTTTAAGCCACTGATTTCATACACCCTCGCTTTTTGTGGTATCATTTTTCTCGCATTATCTCTTTATGTCTCCCTTTTTCTCAATGGAATTCTGTACATCCGAAATAAAACTTCGATAACCGAAGACATCAAGGTAATATTTTTTTTATTTGTAAAAAATCCATAGTTTATTTTGCCATTCTATCAAAAGAACTTTTTTTTCTTGATGCATTTATCTACTTATAAAATGACAGTACAATTATATAAATATGATTATCCACATTATCATATAATAAAACATATATTTTGGGTTAAAAACCTTCATTCTATATTTAAACATTTTTGTGTGCTATAAAATATTTATATTAATCTACACTCATGTCCATAAATTAAGGATAATGAAGTTCAGGCAAAGAAAGAGACAGAAGCAAAACAAATTTGACTTATTTGTAAAGTCTATTTATTAAACAAAAGGTAAAGAGCAAAAAGATGCTATATGTTTGACATAATTAATAAAAATTGCGATTTACAAAAAAACAGTATAACATGGTTAGTATGATGGTTAATACGGAGTATGTCTCCCGGACGATGCAATGCAGGTCTTACAACGCCTACGCATGCCGAGTATTAAATTATCAAGCTGATCTTGGGGAATATTACACCACTCATCAAGCAATGCCCTCTGAAGTTCGGTAGACAGGTGGGAGGGGGTTGACGGGCTGCAATTCGTCGGCCAAGCATATCCCACACATGCTCTATTGGATTCAAGTCCGGTGAGTATGCTGGCCAATCCATACGGGTGATATCCTCCGATTGAAGGCATTCGTCTACAATGTTTGCACGGTGAGGACGGGCGTTGTCATCCATAAACAGAAATTCAGCACCCATGGCGCCCGAAACAAACGTACATGTTGTTCCAGAATGACATCCCGAAGATGTGGCCTGTCATCGTTACACTCTGAACATGCAGGTCAGTTCTGGAACCAAGAATAATTCCTCCCGAAACGAGCCATCCTGCACCACCGTAACGGTGTCGTTCAATGGTGTTCTCTTGGTGGTAACGGGTACCTGGCGCTCTCCATATGAAAGTCCGGCGAGAATCAGACTGCAAACTAAACCTGGACTCTTCGGAAAACATCACACAAGACCACTGTTGCGGTGTCCACAATGCATGCTCTCTACTCCAGGTTAATCGCAGGCGACAGTGAGTTGCGGTAAGGGGAACACATCTGACAGGCCTACGAGCATATAGACCAATGTGCCCTAAGCGTCTGTACACGATCTGCCTTGAAATTGTCGTACCGGTAGCTGAAGAGAGCTGTCGAAACAGGTCTGATTCTGTGCTCCGTCTGTTTCTTTTGGCAGTAACTGCCAAATTTTGGTCCTCATTCGGCGTTGTAATTGGAAGGTGACCTGTGCTGTAACATGTACTCACATTACCATCATCCTGGAATCGTTGCCAAAGCCTGGAGATGATACTCTGGGTGATTCCAAGTTCCTCGGATACTTCCCGCTGGGTACGTCCACATTCCAGTCGTCCGATAATTCTACCACGTAAAAAATCATCCAAATGCTTCTTTTGTGCAATAACTATGCATTATTGCACTGAAAGGCTTTTAAAGCGCCTGTGAACAATTTTACTTATTTGCCACTATTCCTTATATACCCCTCTGTTACACTCTCGTCATTGTGACGTACTATCCGCGCCATCTGGTGGTTTCCTTTAATTTTCATATTCTTCTTCAAGATGTTTGTGATAATTCTACAAGTGAAATTTTTATTGTAGAGTTCAATTTCGGTGTGATTCTAAATTACCTTAATTTATGGACATGAGTGTATAAAAATGATTAATTTTCAAAAATGTTACCTTTTTGGTTTAGATTTCTTCTAGAACCGATAAAATCTAAAGTCCATCTTGGAAATATTGTCATTTGCATTAGAAATAAATAGAGTTATATTTATATGGAAATAATTCCAGACTAACTCCTTAGAAAAAAATAGAAAACTTTCGAGCACTATGAAACTCATTATGAAAAACTGCATTTAAATAGCAATGCCATACCAAATAAAAGATACAAAAATCAATGACTAATTTTACAATAATCTTTAGAATACATATTACTTTAATAATATAACCTTTCTCTTCTCACATAAATGTGCACATATATTTTTATAAATATATGAATGTGGCCTCTAAAATAGCAATACCATAAAGGATAGAAGATATCAAAGCTATAATGGGGAGGGTGATTTTTTTTAAACTGACACAGAGACATCTGTATCTTGATTCAACCACCACATTGGCACCAAACTTGGTATGGAGGCTAATGGCTATAAGAAAAGCAAGATTTCTTTCAAAGAAAAATTAGTTTTAAAAACCACTGATAGGAGTATTCATGGCACTGCTGCCGCTTACCAAACTGAAATTTTACATAAAAATGGACATGAAAAAGCTAATCTCTAATGTGAAAACCACGCCTATAATTTGGGCTATAAAACATGTATACAGCTCCAAAAAATGCGGGATGTCTTTTTATTTTAACTGACACAATTCAGAGCTAGCTGTAGTTCGATCTAACAATCGATATTGCGCCAAATTTAGTATAGAAACTAATAAAGACATAAAAACAGGATTTTATGGAAATAGATTAGTTTAAAAAGTTGCCGACAGGGGTATTGTTGGCTCTGCTGTAGCCTACCAAATCAAAAATTTTGTATATGGAACGCGTATGAAAGTGAATGATTTAACATGTGACAACGACACTACTAATTTGGGTTATAAAACATACAGGAACGTCAGAAATTTATTTTTCTCAGCTGTAGTGAGCCAGCTCTAGTGAATATGCAACTCTTATCACGAGAACACGCATTTTTTTATAAATAAGTTTAATGCGGTATCTGAATTAGAGTAATACATCCATAGCCCGTGGGCTTAGAACCCAACAAAAGTTACAAAAGTATCGTTTAATTCTTTGAAACCAATGATTATGAAGTTAGAGGAAACAAGATCACTGATAACTCACTCAGACAATCAAGCGTGGGATAACGTATGTGGCTACTGCAATTGTCGACGGATCACAAGAAACCATTGCTGGTAATAGCAGAACCCGGAGTGTAGGTGAAAATTGGAGTTGAACTTTTACACGGTATAGAATGTTTTGAGATGAGCTCTCCTCTACTATTCATACAAAATTAGCCGCTTACATGAAATCAAACACAGTGATTGTGATAAACAACTGACATTTTCTCTGCCGTTTAAAGCCCAGGATTGAAGTTGAGAATGATTTCCCAGGGATATTCCATTTGGATATGAGGTACATTTTTATCTCAATGATTATGTTAAACCACGAATTGCCTCTGAGCAACCTCACGCAGTGCAAGAGACTTCTATGGATTCACAAAAAGTCACCATTTGGTGTGGCTTAATAGTCATTCCTCATTCGTCTTTTTTGATACTGTTATTTCAGCAGGACAAGTAAAGTGTACTATTAATGCCCACATATATCACAAGACGACCACTAACTTTGCTATTCCGTAACTTTAATAAAGAAAATGTCCCAATCAGATAATCTTCATGTAGAATGGTGCGCCACCACACTCAGGTAAAAAGGTACAGCTGTTGTTGCGTCATCGCTTCAGAGATGAAAGATTTATTATTAATGGTTTTATAACTTCGTGTGGCTGTCTCATTCTCCTGAACTAACTCCATGTGACTTTTGACTCTAGAAATACTTAAGATCAACAGATTAGGTTGCTAGAGTTTCAAACTTGTCTTAGAGGCTAACATATCACACTGGCAGAACGACATATCCCTTGTGACATGTTGTGTATGGCCGTAGAGAATGTTGTGTAGGGAATGTATGGTGAAGTTTCTGATAACGGTGGTCACCTTGAATGTTAATTATGCATAACATTGCACTATAATTCTTTTACGTGTTAAATTTTCTTTTTAGTATAACACATTTTAGATCGTATAGCCATTATATTTGTTATTGTCTGTATTACAAATTTGGTGCAATTTCATTCCTTAGATCAAGCTACAAATGAATCTGGATAGAATCAGATTTAAAAAAAAACACGCTGGGTACTTCAGAGCTTTCTGCATGTGTTTATGACCCAAATTGAAGACCTAGTTTTCACAGGTGAAATTCTTTGCTTTTATATACGTTTTTTA
>BMAO01021151.1:0-24498 GCA_019973975.1 Trichonephila clavata | reverse complement strand
ATTTTTTTAAAAAAAACTTTAAACGTGTTTAGATACCTAAAGGCAAAATTCGTGAATAATCACATTCAGCAAAATACTCGATTTATCACAAATATTCCTGCATTAAAAATTTCAGTTCTATTTATAAATTAAAATTTTTTTTTTTGGCAATTTTTGATCGATTATTGCATTTCCAGTCTTTTCGGTAAAACTTATTTTTTAACGTAAAATGTAAAGTAAGTACAAGTGAAATATAAAACATTTTCTCAAGCAAGAAATACTTCTACTGTGGCCTCAAGCAAAAATGTTATCAGAAAGCTTCACTCTGGAAATTTCACTTGCTTAGCGGAAGTTTACAACTTTTTTTGCTATACTATTTTTTGGCAACAATTCTAAACGAGTTGCTACGCCATATAAGTAATATTTAGGTCGCCACATATACATGTAGAAACACATTCCCAAATGTACTACTACATTTGCCCAAAATATAGAGGGATTTTTGCTTTTAACTTAAGCGCGAAATTTTCTCTTTATGAAAATATAGTATGGTAATTCAAAAGTCTGAAGAATATTTGAAAAAATATCACTTTCTTGTTTTTTTTAAAAATATTGATGGCTGAATTTTGTATAAGTTTGGAATGCTCTTTTAAACAAATGGTCAGTTCTTGTTTGAAAATATTTTCGATACCTAGCATGGAGTGCTTATACAAAATACTGAAAATTCTAACGTATTAAAGCTTTATTATTCTTACGAGACAGTTAAATTGATAAAACATTTATTTTATTTGTTTTCTATGGTATTCCATATATAGATTTGTGTGAAAAGATTTCCAACTAGTTAAATAATGTTATATATTTTTTTATTTTTTATATCACGTTTTGACAAATATAAGCGTTTCTCTAACTCTTTTTGTAAATTTATTATGCTAAAACATTAAGTAACGAAATTAACTGGAAAAAAACCGGATTTATTATTTATGGTTTAAATTTTGTTTCTGATATCATAATTATTCTCTTTTTTTTAAATAATACTTTTATCTATAGTTAGGATCAGAAGATATTTTTCAAATTATTAAGAGTTTAAATCAGAAATAATGTTTTTTATATATTTAACAGTTAAAAAGCAATAAAAATATATATTTAAATACGCATACCATATGATAGTCGACGATATGAATAATTTATCGAGATTAAAGTAAAATCTTTTTGTTAAAATATAGTTTGAAAGTTATCTTGAGAATTATTTCAGAATATTAATAATAAAATAAAAACATCTTATATAAGTTTTTACTGATCTTTATCAAGCACAACTAAAAGAATAGCCTATAAATTGAGGATTGTAGTCTATTATTCACTTAGGAAGGTTTTCTTACTTTGTTTTTAAAGCTCTTAATTGTTCGTGGAATTCCTCCACTACAATTACAAAAAAAATATATTTAGTGGTCGTGGGAAATGTTATAAAATACGGCGGTGTTAAAAGAAAGAATTATTCATTGAAATGTGTCATAAAAAGTAAATAAAAAATTATTTACTGTTTGAGCTTTATAAAGTAACAAAAAAGTAAATATATTATAGCAAATTCGCATACATTTTCTACGCATATTTCTTTGGTTGAAACACATTTAAGCGATATTTAAAACACGTTAAAACTAAATAATTGTAGCAGAGTAACTTGATGCATATTTTTACCTACCAAGAAAATATTTCTTTGCTACAAGTATTTAGAGGAATGGATCAGGACAGCGTGAATGCATTCAGAAATTTTCCCATTTGGGTGAAAGGTGCACTAAAATGGTCCTCAAGTAGCCAAATTTGTACAAAAAATGATGCCAAACTGATTTTGAGATATTTTTTGTGTACTTGTTAATCATTGGAGACAATTAAGCTTTTCTTATGTTGAAACCCATCAAAGAAAAATTAATATAATTAAATAATACGTGTAAATTACAGTTTTACAATTAAAGCAATGAGCTTGAACAGTTGTGTGTATAATTTGTACAATAAGAGTTGGTCCACCGATGGGCAGACAGGGTTTACTCCTCCTAGATATAATAAAATATAAATCCGATTTTATCACTTCATAGGTATGTCTGATTGACCCTTAAATACATATTTCTACCAATTGTCTACTTTCTAATTCTACTTATTATTATTCAAAAACCTGAGTGTGTGCATTTCTCAATGCATGTGGTTAAACATAGACAATAAATCGTGAGTGAAAGACATTACTTCTTGGCATGTAAAAAGTTATATATATATATATATATATTATATATATATATGTGTGTGTGTGTGTTTGAAATTTGAATATGGTGAGTGATAAAGGACACTGAGTTACTTCGTGAGAAATATTCTGTTTTCGAGTTTTCTATAAATGAGTGATTTATCTTATTGAAAAGTCTTCTCATGTATTGCCAGGCAGGTTATGGATGCTCGATGTTGCTTTTGAAAATGTTATTGGATATCTGCTAGATTTATAGGGAAAACTGTATGCTGCAAATGTCTATATACAACTTTTTTCGAAATGAACACTCAATATTATATTACCTCGAACTTTTTTGTTTCTTTATTACGTATAACAAATGATGTTTTTAGAACTTAAAACGAAAAAAATCATGCATTTAAGGGTTACATATGATCATCGTTATTAGATTTACTATATTTATTCATCAATAGTTTTCCCATCTTTCAAAATGCTTTTTAACTGAGCTCCTAACCTGTACGCTGACCAATATAAAATAATTTTTTAAATTTATCCTATATATTAGAAAGGAAATTTTTCAAATCCCCATTTAAAGTGCTTATTCCTTTAACGACACTATGATCCTTGCGGGGAATATTTGCAATAATTAAACATAAAACACATTAAATTTATTACATAACAAACTGCTTCAACGTTTGTTAAGCATCTTTTGTATCTTCCGAAATCATTGTTGAAAGTTGAATATTGTTAAAAACAATATAATTTTATCACGGAACATGGGCAACAATTGGATTGTCTTCACTTGTGTTGAAAATTTCATGCGATTTTGTGAGTTTTTAAAGCTGCTTATTTTGTAACTAAAAAGCGTTCTTTGCGAATTCTTCTTTTTCCGATTTGGAAAGATTTTTAGGTGAAATGCCTTCCAAGTTAAAAGCTTGGTTGAAAGCCAAATTGTGAGTATTTTTTTTCCTTTTAAATAAATGCAGCATAATTTTAGTATTAGATGCTAATCACTCATTCAAATACAATACTTGACTGAAATCACAATGTATGGAAATTACGAGAAAATTAATAAGAATTGTACATTACAATACACTAGAGTTTACATACAAATACTAATTATATACAACAACTTCCCAGAAGAAAAGAAATTAAAAATAATTAAAATTTAATTTTTCGTGATTATAGCTAAGGTAGACACAGATAACCAGCTAAAAAATCGAGATTTTCTGTACACGTTCTAAAGTTTTTCATTACAGTTTTTATTTTTTTCATTGAAGTCCAAAACATTTAAGTTAATATGTGTATTTAAAACAACAACAAAAAATCTCTTTCGGCATGAAGTTGTGTTTCAAAAATAAAATGATAAGTATCTGCCATTTTTTACACATTATTGGTACGATATCAGCTTATACAACAAATTACTCGGATTTTAAAAACCAAAAAGAATATTTATGACAGTAATTTCCAATTTGCTTGTTCTGTGACCATCATCGACTAATATTTAAATCCATACCCCAGTTTGCCCCTTAGTTTATTTAAATACATGAAAATCCACACATTTGTCCAATTGTACTGAAGGAGAATTGTTTTTATTTCTCGACGTGACAAAACAAGATAAAAAAAATAGTACTAAATTCCGCTCCTTTCTAATATATAAAAACGTTTTAAACTGTGAAGGATATAAAGATGGAAATATAATTGACAAAATTATTTGTGGGAATAATTATCATAAAATCACAAAAATTGTTCTCAGCGTTTAAATAAAAGAAAAAAAAACTTAATTAAGAAACATTAAACTGATTAGTGAATCGCAGACTTATTCTAAAAAAAAATGTGCTAAATAATAGACAGATTTAAAACGTAAATTAAAATTCCTAGTAATATTTAGTAAACTACATTTACAAGATTTTAATACTTGAATGTTGTACAAAATCAATTAATTACGGTATTTATTCGAATCTAAGCCACACCCCAAATTCTCAACACGTTTTGGCGGGAAAAAAAGTGTAAAAGAATTTATTGATATCCAATATTTACGAAATAAAAAAAAATTAAATGAGAACTTATGTAGAAAGTGTTTAATTAATTTACTTTACTAGTATTGAAAACTTCTAGATACCTACATTGTTACTTGTAATTGCTCGAACTATCAGTGTCGTTTTCAATTTTCCCCAAACAACGAATTTTACGCCTTCAATTTTAAGCCGCACCCGAATTTCGGTAGAGTTAAAATTTGGAAAAAAATGCGGCTTATATAGATTCGAATAAATAAGGTAAAAGAAAACACTTAATTTGATGATTGAATACGGCGACCATCAAGTTTGTAACTCAAAGGAAATAAGAACCACTACTTTCATGAGTAGAATTGAAGTCCTTAGTCCTAAAAACTACAATCGGAATTGAAACGAATTGAAAGTATTGCATCTTTTAAAATATTCTAAAAAATAGAAATGGAATTAAAAGATGGGCAAATATTATTGCGTTTAGGATTTAAAGTTATTGTTTAGGATTTTATGCAAAATCGCAACATTGCTAATGTTCAAGATAACTGGTCAAGTTGCCAACCTCGATTTCGCATGCATGGTACGTGCTGAATTGGCAACCATGTACTTCTTTTTATATAATGTCGCCAATACAGTTGCAATATTAAATATGTTTTCAAAACTTTAACATATATAAATTATTCATTTTCAGGGGCTTTGGTGGTTCATCCATTCCTTACAAGGAATTCAAGGATGAACATGGATCAACTTCTGAGGAAGTCAAAGTGGTGCCAGTGATTTATGTGAGTAAATTATTCAGCATTTTCTATCAGATTTCCTGCCGTTAATTTTCACAGTTACGGGGGGGGGGGGGGAGGCATCTAAGAAACAAGGGATATTAGTAATTCATACACTTTTCTAACATGAAATTTTAGAAAATTTTACTATAACTCTTGATTCAACAGTCATAATAAGGCATGATGTAAACGAAAAAAAAAAGATAACAGAAATTATTCTACAGTATTAAGAAAATTACAATGCAGAATAATTTTAGCAACCGCGTACTGAAGCAACAGACCCTTTTAACTGCCAGCAGATAAATTAAGTCTGTGAGACCTAAAATAAATCGTACAAGACACTAAAATTATAAAATCTTGTTTTACTCTTCTTATTTACTGTGAACAAAATCGCTTTTTCCAACTGGTTGCCTTGAAATATCTAAAATAATGCCTTGAACTTATCTTTTCACAATCAAAAACGAAAAAAAAATAGAATTACATTGAAAATGAGACAACATTAATTTAAGCACACAGGCAAACGCCTTAATGTATAAAAATAAAATCATTATATAAGAATATATGGCACTTATGTATTATCGTAGCCGCATTGGTGATATTATAAGAAGGGTCATGACAAAGATGGTGAAGCCCATGGTGGCCAATTTAGCATGTGCAATTGATGAAAAATAGGGGTTGCAAACTTGGCGAGTAATCTTGAACGTTTGTATGGTTAATCTAGTACACCTGTAGTGATTTTATATCCCTTTCTCGCTACACGAATCAATTGATACAGAAAACAATGAGTTTATTTTTATTGTCAAAGAAATTGGAAACTTTTCCTATCACAAAAATTTCAATCTTTTACTTTCCGCTTTCATTTACCCTTTAATGTGTCAATAATCACTCTTTGAATATTTTTTTAAATTCTTTACCTTCTTAAAGTAACTTTATCTTTCTTCTTTCTGCAGTATAACTGTGACCACTGCGGATATCGAAGCTCCACACAAAAGGGGCTTCGTTCCCACCTCTTGACTTGCCACAAGATAGGAGTCGGGACGGGGCGTACCTTGGACGCCTATGGCCGTCCCCTCTCCTATTTTGGATAGGCTCCCCCCCCCCTCCTCTCATCTGACATTGGCCACAGAGGAACGATATCATCCAACAAGTAAGTAAAGAAAATCTATTTAAACTTATTTCAGAATTTTTATTCTTTGCTAACGCAATTAGTGTACGATTCTGAAACTATTAATTTGGGAATGCAATAAATATTTATGAAAATCTGTTTTTTCAAGAATTTACACAATTAAATAGTAAAAAATATTTTAAAAGTACACGGAAAAAATTTTAAAATACAAAAACAGTAAGACTTTGTATTTAAACAGTTGACTGTGGAACCCCCGTTTTAGAGCACGCTATTATGTGTTTCACGAAAATAGAGCGATGGCGAGTGTATTTGTTAATCATGAGGTAAATGTCGCTGATAAAATATTGGATAAAAAAAGATGAGTTTATTTTATAAAATTGCCAATTTTTATTGCTAATACTTTATGAAAGAGGGTTCTATGTATGAAGCTGTAAAGTAATTTAGCTTAGTCGTGGGTTCATGAGGCCGAATATCCAACCTTAAGTTTTTGTGGATGAATTTCAGTGACCATCAAAACTCAAGGACTGACAGATCTAAACACAAAACAATTTACTACCTTCTTTACAGACAAAATAAGTTCTACCTGTCTTGAGACCAAGATAACATCGAACTAGAGACACTCAATACCTAGGTATTTTCGGGTCAACTGCTATCAATGGGTTTAGTGCCTGGTCATCGTCACGCTGTCGTTCCATGACTGACCATACCTGAAAAAACCCTGATTTTTGCTTTGCCTTTGTCCCTTTTAGTCTATCATTTAAAAAACGTTATCATAGCATAGAAACACATTCGTTGTGCAAACGTATACGCAGTTTCAGCCGTTGCATATGGGAATGCATGAGTTAATCTTAAATTTTTCATATTTTTTATTTATTTGTTTGTTTGTTTTAATCCATCCTGGCATCAAAATATTCTTAACACCTTGAGATTTGATAACATGTCTTTTTATTCCCAAAAATTATAATTTAAGTAGCAAATAGTCACTACTTTTTACGCTGTACGAGTATAATCGTCATGAGACACAAAACCCTGCAACATCTCGATGACGAGTATACAGGTCAATCACGGTTAACTGGCTAACGGTGATTTTATATCAGGAGGAAATAGTTTATAAAAACAAAATATTGATTATAAAAAAGTAAAACCATTTCTAGCATATGTAAAAGAATGAATTTTTTCTCAAAAATAATCCAAAATAGGCATTAAAACTTTTAAAACAATGATGTTACTTTTACATTTTTCTGGATAAATTAATTTCCAGTTATTTTTTGCACGCTGTATAGTTTTTACTTACATCATGATACATTAATTAAATTTATCATTTTTTATTCTTACGAATCTAAAAAAATATGTATTTAATAAAATGTTTTATTTTTAGATGTCAGACGGAGGAATTCATCTTATTCGTATTCTATAGATGCTGTTTGGACTCAAAATTTAGAGAATCAATAACTGCTTTTGCCACAAACTTGTCATATCAGCCTCTATTTGCATAACATGTCACGTCAGTGGTTGTTTGGACCACATGTCTGGTCATATCAGCCACTGCCTGGACGCCATCAAGTGTATCTCCAGCACTGCAATTCAGTGGCTGTTTGGACTACAAATCTGGTCATATCAGCCACTGCCTGGACGCCATCAAGTGTATCTCCAGCACTGCAATTCAGTGGCGGTTTGGATTACAAATCTGGTCATATCAGCCATAGTCTGGACACCATCAAGTGTATCTACAGCGTTGCACTTCAGTGGCTGATTGGACTACAAGTCTGGTCGTATCAGCCACTGACTGGACACCATCAAGTGTATCTCCAGCGTTGCAATTCAGTGGCTGTTTGGACTACAAGTCTGTTCACATCCGCCACTGCCTGGACACCATCAAGTGTATCTACAGCGTTGCACTTCAGTGGCTGATTGGACTACAAGTCTGGTCGTATCAGCCACTGACTGGACACCATCAAGTGTATCCTCGGCGTTGCTTTTCAGTGGTAGTTTGGACTGTAAGTTTGATCATATCATCCACTGCCTGGAAAACATCAAATGTATGTCCAGCGTTGCACTTCAGTGGTTGTTTGGACTACAAGTTTGCTCATATCAGCCGCTACCTGAACTTCACCAAGTGAACTTAAAACATTGCAATTCAACTGAGATTTAGACAATAAATTGGTCATACCCATCATTTCATGAACAATTAAGTGTACTTAGACTGCTCCGCTTGAGTAGGTGTTTGGACTACAAGTTTGGTCATATCATTCACTACCCAAACTCCTAAACTAAACTACTTAAAACACTATAATTCAAAAACTGTTTGGAGTACATATCTGGTCATATCTATCGCCGACGGACATCAGCAAGTATACTTTACAACCCTAGACTTTAGTGGCTGTTTGAACTACAAGTTTGTTCAGATCAGTCTCTGCGGGAACTCTCCATAAAGTGTACTTAAATCGTTACAGTTCAGTGGCTATTTGGATTAAAAGTTTGGTCATGTCCGTTGCTAAGGGGACTTAAAGCATTTTACTTTAATGGATGTAGTTTGATCATGCAAGTTGGTGGTGGGGCCCTTTCAAGTTTACTTGAAGCACTGCATTCCACAAATCTCTGATTTATATGTCTCCGTTAATGATTTTAATATTGAAAATAGATTTACCAACATTGCACTTATTTCTTAAGGAAAAGAAAATATACGTATCTTAAGTTTTCCATTTCATTTGGTTACAATAAAATAGGAAGAAAACTAAAGTTTGGAAATTTAATTTTTCATATTTATATCAATGCTGATGATGTCAATATATTTAGAACAGAGCTAAAAATAGTAGATCCTTTTCTAGAAAAAAAAAGGACATGTATCTAAAACTTTTCTGTCTCATTTGTTTTCAAGAGATATAGAAAAGTTAAATTTGAGGATTACATTTTTATCTTCTTTCAAGAAAGAACTGAAAGCACTTCAAGTAATAAATTAGACTAAAGAAACTTCCTTTTTTTCTTTAAAGAAAGAACAAGAAATAAAAAAAACTCTAATAATTCCTAAACATAATCTTCATTATTTTTGTGGAATAAACTTTAGTAAATTTTATATTTTCGAATTTGTTCAGTGAAAGAACAAAGTTTATTTTATAAAAATTCAGAAACAAATTTTAAAAAGGAAAACATTTTCTAGAAGAGTTCAGTAAACAAGAAGCTTTTTTTAAACTTAATTTATTGTAAAAAGAAGTGCATTTGCAATTTAATTTTAGCCTACAAGAAGGATAAAGGATTGTAAATTTTGCTTTAGAATTGTATTTTTTGCGGCATAATAAAATGGTGGTAATAAAATAAGCCTATTTATATTTTAATGGAATCAAAAGTTCATTTTAATGATATTTATGTGTTACATAGTCATGTGATAACACAATAGTTATCGTGTTAAGGGTTGTATAAAGGACGAAGAAGGAAAGCAAGGGTAAGGAATTAGTTTAAGTAAATTTAACAAAACACGCGACTTGAAGATAACTTTATAAGAAAATTAATTTAAATAAAATGAAGCCAATTCACGGTTTCAGAACACCTTTTTCTTATCAATTATTATCAATTTTGGTTCTTCAAATATTACATATAGAATTTTTTCCATACGTTCTTTAAAAACCATTTGTCACAGAAACTTCGAAATTTTATAATTAAAACTTAAATTTAAAAGCAAAATTAAATAATATTGTAAAACAGGCTAGTCATTAACTGATGTTACGCTATCTAATAGACTGCTAACTATACCCATGATCACTATTTTTTTCACTCCTTTTGTTTTGTGAAAGCAAACTATCAAAATAAATTCGAATTTTTCGTAGACACTGATTTAGTCATAATTATGGGATAGAAATCATTTAGCTTAAGTTCAACAAATTTAACTAATGGAATTGGTTTCATCATATTCTTAAGCTAGTGGTGTCTCTTAGACCCAGCCACATCAGTTGTGTATCGGAACTCATCCATGATAAATAAAAGTTGCAGTTGGAAAAAAAATGAGAAAATATTTTATTCAAGGTATTTGAAATCGAATAAATGAGTTTTGGAAAATATATTAGAGGAAGCAGAAAATTTTGAGAGGGTGAATATATAGGGATTTTCTTAGACATTTAACATGATATATAACCTAATAAAAACTTGTAACCTTAGTACATTTCTATGTCATTCTTATTATTTTTCTTATTCCCAGTGCTTCTCAAACTTTCAGTGTTTGCGACCCAATTTTCAAATTCAGTATTTTTATCATGCCACTCCCCCCCCCCACATATAATAACAATATATTGATGCAATAATAACTTACTTTGATGTTTATGTTTACCAAATGAACAAGTATTTGTAATAAAATTAGCAATTATAATGAAATAAACGCATCTTTTTTGGCCCAATATTATAACAGTGACACTCTGTGATGAACGTGTATACTCGTCATTTGCTGGTATACGAGTCTACTCCTACGTTTCTCGATTTATGTGACACATATAGTTGAGCGTTGTCAAACAGGGGCCCCACAGTTTAGTGGTTAATATATTAGATTTTTTTAAGCATAAGATTTTTACTGATAGAGTAATTCCAACAAAGAAAATTGTGAACACACGAAAAAGCAAATTTTTGTGCCAAAATAAAATAAAATGGAATTAAAAAATATTAATCTCTAAAATCAACAATACAATAAAAATAATTTAAAACATCTGTTCTGTCATATATCCTGAAACATGGCTGAACACATAAACAAGGGTCACATTCACTGCATTCGTACAAAAAAATTAAAACACCTTTTCAACACGGTAAGTGAAAAAGACAGCAAATGAAGAATATAAAAAAGCACACTTTAAACGAAAAAAAAATTGCTTAGATGTGATTTTTTTATCGTTCCTTCAAAATATGCTTGAAAATTCTTTCCCCACTTCTCCGAAATTAGTAAACTCTTTAGAAGCACTATCAATGTCATTTTATTGTATTCCAAAGCAGTGAGACTGGTTTTGAATTGAGCTGCACAATGCAAAATGTCCTCTTTGGGAAGGACGTGTATACACAACCACGGCACTTAGAGAGTTAAGAGATATAAATAAAAAATAAAACAACTTCATTAACGATTGCATTCAAGTAGCTGAAAAGTATTTTAAAAATAATCAAAGTATTTTATAAAATAATTTTCATTCAATTCATTTTATACTGAAGAACGCGTAAAATCATTTAGTTAAACAAAAATAAAGTTACTAAAGTCAATTAAGAATTATGTTTGTATACTTGTCTTCTACTACACGAAAGCTGGATGAATTCAAATCTGATTTTATAAGTGCATTTTCAATTTAAAATTATATTTATAAATGTAATTTCAAAAGGTTATGTCATTTACAAACCACTTCAGGAACATTAAGAATGGAGATGATGGGGAAATTAAGTTTTATATTATATAAAGATTTAATTGACATTCCTTTAAATTGCTCTTAACGTACAGTTAAAATATGATTTTGACTTGAAATAAAAAAATAATGCAGATAAAAGTGCTGCTATCTCGATAGCAATATTTTATTGAGCTAAATCCTAATTAAAAATAAATTTAAATCAATTTTCAGTATGATAGAAAATAAATATTGAATTTCATTCGAGAAATACTCAAAACACTTTTCATAATAAGTGCATTTACTGAAATTAAAATTTCAATTTTCTGGTTGTATTCAAATTCTTTAATACTTGTAAAAATTTTGAAATATAATAAAAATGTCAAAACGGAATCGGATATTATTTTTCATTCCACTTCAATCACTTAAGGGTGGGGAGAGAAAATATTCAAATAAATTTAGAAATTGATTAAATCTGTCATTAAACTATCTCAAAAACCAATAAAAAAAGAAACCAACAATTGATTTATTTAGGCACAAAAATAAAAAAAAAAAGCACGATCCAAGAATTCGAACTGATGGTTAAGGCATTTTTCCTCTTGATCGGACATGCTGTTATGGGTTCTATTCACGATTCTTAGCTAATCTTCTAGCGAAAATATCTTTAATGCGTTAGATAATTGTAGAATTGCTTTCTGTAAGGGAACCACGAATTATGTCAATTAGGGTTGCTACTAAAAGTCAAGTGAAGGGGTAAGCGAGAGAGAAATTGGTGATTGTTGTCATATGGAAGAAGAGAGTAATAGTTGAAATTACCGGGTTTCAAGAGAAAGGATCCCACAGATCATTTTAGGAAGCTTGGTTTTGCTGAGGATTTACTAATCACGATAAGTATTGAATTTATTATTATAGATATTTAAATTAGTAACTTTTTAAAGTAAAAACATAGATCAAACTCTCTACTTTGTTTTCTAAAAACTAAATCGTTTCCCCAAAATCCAATTTTTCGTACCCTCTTTGCAGCGTGATGTTGCAGAACTGTTTGGAGGGATAGCATGTGTTATCAATAACTTTAAGGGCACCTAGAGTGAGGCAGGAAGTGGACTATTACGTTGATGTATGCCGCATGACCAAGGGTTCACATATAGACCACTTTAAGCATGTAAGTAAAACTTGAAGAAATTTTTATGCATTATTTCATTATGTTCCTTTTTGTAGTATTCGGCTTCTCAAACTTTCAATATTTGTGACCCAATATTCAACCATAATTTTCATAGCGTCCCCCCTACACACAAATAGCAATGTATTAAATTCAATAATACTATGCTTTGACACTAAAACTGCAATACGACTTTTTCTTAAATTCCCCGGCGTATATAAACGTCCCATTCAACCAAAGTGTTAATTGCCATGGGCGTATATATACGTCTTTCCGATCTTTTCTGAGCACTGCTATCCATAAAATTATCCCGAAGACTTTGGAATACAAAAAAACGACCTTGACACACACACAGTGTTTCATTAGGATTTACTTATTTCAGAGGAGATAGAGAACCGCTCATTTATTCTTTTTCTTCCCTCCCCCATACATCACATACGCGCGCCTATTTGGAAAACGGTGGCATTTGGGGAGCAGATTGCATAACTCTTAACTGGCGGTTAAAGGTTTAATTATAAACCGTACAAATTATCAAGATAAGTGATAATTTTTGTATATAATTTTATGTATGACTAGTCCATGGGGTCAATGGTAATTCTTAAACTTGTTCTTAACTTATTATTATTAAATTAATTATGAAATACTTTGTGCAGTACTGATACATTTAAGTGTATTATATCAGTGTAAATGTTAATTTGACTTTTTAGTATGTCAAAATGTATTTTGTTAGTTTACTTTTAAATTAATAATTTTTTTTTCGATTTTTTAATATGCTTTTAATATGCTCTTAGAGTTATCACACCCCTTTAGAAGGGCGCACACCAGAATTTGAGAAACACTGTCTTAGTTATTTTACTACAGGGTTCCAAAATTTTGTAGGGAATTATGAAAAACCCTGTATCAGAAATCTTTTAATACCGTAAAATCCGGAGCATAACGCGCATCTATACTTTCAAGCTGCAATTTTTAGTTTTTAGGTATATTCACCGGATAACTCGCGCTCCCTTTTCTAACGAAGAAACCTGAAATGTACGTATGCAATACTCTAACGTTTTGAAGTCACTTCTTCGAGATATTTTCCCAAGATTTATAAAAAAGTAGTACAGCTCTTGAACAACAACCCTTTAAGTTCATAAGAATTGTCATTTCGGTTAAATAAACAGTATTTCGATCTATGTAGAAGTCCAATTTTTTTCTATGCTTATATCGTTTTATTTTTGAAGCTCTCATTTTCATAACCAGCGTATAACGCACAACTGTAAATTTCGCTCTCATTTCTTGTATTAAGGCTGTCTTCGGCTAATGTTAAAGAAGGGGGCTCAAGCATTTATATTATATTCTGGCTTCGCTATCCTGTAGATAATTACTTTTTTTTTATCATACTACTCATTTTTATCAGAGGTGACACATTTTTTTTCTTTTACAAAATCTGTTTCTCTTTTTTTCCTATTTTGTAATGCTAAATGAGCTATTCCTTTACATGTTAAAAGGAAAAATTGATTATTTATGAAATAATTTGAAATTTTAAAAACCCTATATTTTAAACAAAAATGCATGAGTTAGAATGTCACCAAAATTTTTATAGAACTACATTTTTGTAAACTTTTACATTTCTGTCCGAAAATGTGCTCCACGTTATGTTTACGCTGTCGTACATATGGTGAAAATAGCCTTAAAAGTCCGTGTTACATGCCGAATTTTACGGTAAGTACGAAAAAATTTTTTAGTAAAAGACAAGTTTTATTTACGTAATAAAGATGAGAATATATATTGATTTCAAACACAGTGTTCTCTTTTTTTCAGGTTTTAAAGACATTTTTTTTTCATTTGTAAAATAAATAATAAAAAAATTCCAGGTTTGCTAAGAGCACTAATAAAGCTTTTACTACAAGATTTTTTAAATATTTTAATGGAATATGACAACTCCAAATGGTTCAAATTTTATTTATTAAGTGATTTATTTTATATAGAACTAAAAAAAAATTCCTTCGAAAAATGTGTTTTTTGTTGAAAAAACTGTGAAATGTGTGAAAAATTAAAAAAATATTTGACTGAAGCGTTAAAGAAGCGAAATAAAGGATATGTTGGGATGGAGAGAAATAGAGAGTACTATTTCTTTGACAAAAAATTAGGTGTGAATACGCGTTTTTCGAGCTTCATTTGACATACTCCTGTGGGAACATTCCCAATCAGATGGCTGTGTGCTGTGATCGGAATTTTATTTGTATGCTGTGTTTTCATTTTTATTGTAATATTCGTTTGTGCTTGTAATAAACTGTGCTTTCCAATCCATGGTGGTGGATTTTTTCCACAAGAAAACAGCAGATAATGTATGAGAAAGAAATATATTTCTCTTTTTATTCCACCCTGTTTTTTTACCAACACAGACTTATTCTTCAATGGTTTTAACTGAGGACTGTTTAATACATTTGCTTCTCTTAGAATTTTGATGAAATTTAATCACTGTTTTTGCGTGTAAATCTGCATTACAATTTAAAAAATAGATTTTTAAAAAGATGTTTTTTGTACGCATTTAGTATTTTCAAACTAACATTGATATTTATCTATCTCTAACTACTTGTTATAGAAACTTACCTAAACACTGAAATTTACCGTGTAGTATTTTTATCTCTGACTGGCTCATTGCAACCGAGGCCAAACAAAAATCCATATTTATCTAGAGAAATAAGTACATTTTTTGGCAAGTAAATGTTAAAATAAATTCCTCTCAAAGTATCTGCACTTCTGATTCTAGGTGCTCAATGAAAAAGAGTGCTAGATGGTATGAATATACACTCATGTCCATAAATTAAAGATAATTCAGAGTCAAGCGGAAATTGAACTCTAAAATACATATAAATATATCACCCGAAAATGACTACAGATATTCACGAATTATATGCAAATTACAGGAAGCCACCAGATGACGTCATAGTACTGCACAATGACAAGAGTTGAATAGACAATTATATGAGGAATACAGGCAGAAAAGAAAAATTGTTCGCAAGCGCTTTATAAGCCATTCAGTGCAATAAACAGATAGTTATAGCACAAAGAACGCATTTGGGTGATTTTTCACGTGGAAGAATTATCGACCATCTCTGGAATGTGGGTGTACCTGAGGAACTTGGATTCACCTAGAGTGTCATCTCTAGACTTTCGCAACAATTCCAAGATGATGGTAAGGCGAGTAGACTTTACATCACAGGTCGCCTCCGAGTTACAATCCGAATGAGGTTCTGTATGGCACATTTATTGCCAAGAGAAACAGACGGATTACTGCATCAGACCTATCTCGTCAGCTATATTCAGCCACTGGAACTGTTTCAAGGGAGACCATGTACAGACGCTAGGGCAGATTGATCTATGTGCTCATTGACTTCAGATCTGTTCCACTATTGCAACTCACTATCACCAGTGGTTAGCCTGGAGTAGAGAGCATGTATTAAGGGCATCACAAAAATGGGCTTGTATTATATTTTCTAGAGAGTCCAGGTTTAGCTTGCAGTCTGACTCTCACCGAAATTTTATATGGAGAGTGCCAGGTACCCGTTACTTCCAAGAGGACGCCTTCGAACAATACCGTTTCAGTGGTGAAGGATTGCTCGTTTGAGAGGGGAGGTATTCTGTGTTCCAGAACTGACCTGTATGATTCAATTGGAACCATGGCACGCCACATCTATCGGGACATCATTCAGGAACAATATGTAAGTTTGATTCTGTGTACTATGGCCAAAGAATTTGTATTTTTGAATGTCATTGCCTGTCCTCACCGTGCAAACGTCATGAAGGAATGCCTTCAATCAGAGGACCCGTATGGACTGGTCAGCAGACTCACCTGACTTAAAGAAAGTGGATCATGTATAGGACATGCTTGGCTAACGAGTTGCACTCCGTCAACCACCTCCTACATGTCTACTGGAACTTCAGAGCATTGCTTGATGAATGGTGCAATATTCCCCAAGATCAGATTGATATTTTGATACTAAGCATGCTTAGGCGTTGTGCGGACTGTATTGAATCGTCTGGGAGACATACTATGTATTAACCATCATACCAAGCATGTAATATTAGTTTTTGCAACATAAGAAGAGTTTTTTTTTCGCAATTGGCTCTAGGTAGCAAACATCTCAATTTATATTAATAATATCAAACAGATATAAACTTTTTGGCGCTTTACTTTTTGTTTAATACCAAGGCCTTCCAAATAGGTCTTCTAAATTTATGGACATGAGTGTACTTACTCAAAAGTGTCAGCTGCATGAGGCCTTTTACTCAAAGAAAGGTCTTAAATTGTTTAACCGGATCTTATATATACATAACTGATTTATTATTTGTCGACATTTTAGAATAATATATTCATACATTGGGTTTTATTTTTAGGATGTGATAGATGTCCCATTGTGCGTAATCAGCGCGAAGATTCGATTTTAGTATAACGACAAGCAACGGACTGATATCAGTAAATGTTTATTGATGTAATACTATGAAGCAATACGAAGGTCATTGCTATCGGACCATGAACTTTTGAACCATATGATATCGACATTTGAGCTGGTGCATCTCTTCGAATTTCCACACCCCAACAACTGGGGGACTTTGAGCCTCGACAAATTTTGCGCCCTTTAGCCCTTCCATACGGAGGGTTTTTAGTGGTACCAGGTAGGAGCTCATGATATGTAGGCCACGAGTTCATGACCTGGACCACTAGTCTACTCTAGCCTCCTAATTTACTCCGGATAAAAATACAGAGTTTACGTTATTCGTGGCAACTTGATGGGAAAAGCCTATTTATGTAAAGAATTATGTTTTATACCATTTTTAAACCCCCATCAAGTTATGAAAAAAATCCCTTGTAATTAACAATATTTCTTCAGGCTCTATTTTTATTAACATGAATTTTTTTCTACTTTTTAAAAGTAAAATAATTAACCCGCGATCACTCGCGCAGGGTGCTGTGTACTTCCCCACCAACAAGAAAATCTTCCTAGAATTCCACAAAGAATACGCAGAACCACGATTTTTCTACAGCTGCACATTTTGGGTCATTGAACCTTCAGGCCTGATGCAATCACTCTCACTCGGACGGTTGAAACGTAATGACCTTCAAAAGTTTATCTGGGGTGCTGAGAGCACCCCGCGAGTGATTGAGTTGTATTTTCGTTCTCGAAGCATCTAAAATAGGGTAAGTGTTTCACTCTTTCCATTAATGTTTTATTTTCAAATATATTAATATGTATGTATATTTTATTTAGAATTTCAATTATTGTAGAATAAAAATAATATAAAACGTAAAAGTAATTGTAAAATTGTTATAATTTTTTAAAACGTTTTTCAGAAATTACGGCAAAAATTCTTTGGAACGGGAGCAACAGTGACTCGTTCGTCTATTAGATACTGTATCGACAATTCTGAGGATGAAGTAAGTGATTTCGAAGACTGTGTAATTTCAGAAGAGCACGATATTAAACAATCTGTTCATCTCATGGATACGGCACAAGAATTGGAAGAAACTTCGAGCAAGAAACAACAAATAAATTCACGGAAAAAAGTAATTGACAAAAAATAGACAGAGGATAAAAAAAGAGCATTAAGAGCCCTGCACTGTTTGTCCACTGGTAAAAGAAGTAAAAACAAATTGCGTTTGCCTTCAATGTAAAACAAATACGTGCTTAAAGCATATGAATACAGTCTGCTCTGAATATTTGGAAACTGATTAAAATATTTGTTTTCTACTTTCTACTATCCTTAACATTAATAACAAAGTAAGTTTATTACTGGAAAAAACGTTTTACTTGTGTTTTATCAAAAAAATATAAAATTATGTGTTTTAAAATAAAAATTTTATAGAGGTTTAGTTTAAATTAATGTTAGTATTATTTGTGTGCAATAAATTTAATAATTTTATTTGCAAAATACAAAAAACATCTTGTTCTTTATAAATATGTATCATAATTGACTTAAATTTTTTTCCATCCTTTAATACACGCGTTAAAAGTTTGGGGTGTTCTAATCACCCCGCGAGTAACGACGGTTGCAAAAACAGGCACGAGTGACCGCGGGTTAAGAATATATACAAATATGGGATTTCTCACAGCTAATTCTGTACTTGGTAACAGTATAGAAATTTTAAAAAAAAATTGAATTATAAATTCTGTTGTTTCTCTAAAAAAAGTAACATTGTTCAGAAAAAAGTAGACAAGTGACTATTTTTTATCGATTCAAATTCTAAGTTAAAACATTTTTTAACATTTTTCGATAACTTTAAGGTACTTGGTTCATGTTATTCGAAAAAAAAACTAATATTCTTTTAGTAAAGTGATAAGGGAAAAAATGTTTTTTGCTATTATTGAAACACGTAATTGATGAATTAATGGAATCAAATTATAAAACGATAATGATTAAAATCCAGAAAGATAAAAATCTATCACAATGATAAATGACCCTAACATTATTAAAGAATATAGTTTAAGTTTTTAAAAAAAATTCTTTAAAAAAACTTTGATTGGTTTTTGAAAGTTTTAGCCGATAACGAAAATGAATGATTAATAGAGCTTTCCAAATATCTTTATTTGGTTATTATACGATGTTTTACGATTCATTATACTTCCAAACAAAAAACACTTTGTAAAAATTATTTTTTTTAAAAAAAGTATATGTTTTAAAAATTTTTTATAGATCTATTTATATAAAAAATTTTATAAAGGAATTCGATCATAAATATCGTTTTAAAGAAGGTAATGATCAATTTCTTTTTTTTGCATAATTTTTTCCCTTCAATGCTCTAATATTCGCATTAGTTTTCAGTACCAAGTTTAATTGTTACTACTGTGATTCGGAATTTTTTTTGTTCAATGCAGGAAATGAACAGTAACATTTTCAACTGAAAAATGAACCACGAGGATAAAAAATTTACATTTTATAAGTAAATCAATATTTTTTTCCCTTCTGTTTATAAAAGAAAACCACTCTTTAAGTTCAGGCTGTTAAAATTACTACAATAACATAGCTGAACCGGACAAACTTTCAAATTTGCTTAAAAGCGATAACCAATCGGTTGTTCATGAAATATTTTTAATGGTCCACAGAAAAATTAGAACATATTATCACACTAAGAAGTTTAATTCTTAAATAAACTTAAAATTTTCATTTTTAAAAAAACAATTAATCTATAAATTTGGTAATCTTAATGGTTGAATTTCACATGAATAAAATAAAGGTATTTTGATAATTATCACAATAAAGTATTTTTTTTTCTTTCTAAATTCATAAAAGTGGTATGCCATGTATAAAATTATACATTTAGTAACGAAATATTGGCTTCCACTGAGTAAGTGTATGAAAATGATTAGCATTTCAGAGCATTTGAATAACACTGGTAGTAGTCTTGTTAATTCTGGTCAATATAACAGGCAAAATAGTCCAACGATGCTATCATTCGGAAGTCTCATTAACACTTCTTTATAAACTACATTGTATGTAACGGAATCTTTGAACTCAATTTTTATCCATTTGAAAAGGTCAGATTAATTCGAAATATTTGCTAACTTGTCTAGGACAATACAATAATTTTGCTCCATTGTCCTGATCAGTATAATCAGGATAAACAATTTTCCATTTTCAGATCCCGTCCCACAACTGGCGACTAATTTCAGATTTCATTTCCAGATTTCGCGACTAAAAGATTAAGTTACAGCTTAGTTCGATTAACTATAAAAGGGTGTTTCTTAGTTTTTTTAACTATAATTTTTATTTTAAATTTGGTAGTTAACATGATGGTCAGGTGGAAGCTCATTTAAAAATTCGGATTAACAGTATGTGTCTAGATTTGACAGTGCAGGATCACAAAGTACTGTTTCTGTTTATGTACAGGATCACTGCGGTTTATCATCACGTGATAATCCATGACTACAAGTGAATTTGGACACATAAATTTGCTTAATTCAGAAGGGACATAAGCGTCCCAACAAAATCTTAGCAGTTCTCAACCCCTACCAACCAAGAGGAGTGACAGTATGTGGGCATGATCTAGCAGCAGTGGTGTAACGTACACCCCAGCAACCTCCTGATCACGGAGCGAGGGCCAGGATTCTAGAGGGCTCAAAGTCTAACTAACGCCAAATATATATTCAACCAATTTATGTAATTTGTAAAATATTAAAGACAAAATCTGACTTTGCAGGGATGCTATAATATTTTCCTTTGCTTCACTGTCTTGAGTGATTGTACCACCAATTTATGGAAATCCTGAGGAACTTGGGTTAAAAGAAGGTCAACAAGTTCTGCCGTTAGTAGTATGACAATATTTGGAGTACCATGAACCTGCAAACAATGTAACTATTCATGGGGCTGTCCTTGACGCTGCGGCAAATACACGGGTCTACAGTTGGATGCAGGACGATTATCATAGACGCAGAATAATAGAACAGTCGTATAATGCCCTTTTCAATGAATCCACTTTTTGTAAGCCACACCATGTCAGACTTGATTATAGGATTAACATATGGATGTTCCGAATCGCATTCACCATCGTCATGCTCCCAGCATCTTGTGGTATAGGGTTACATTGGGTACGTATATCAGTCCCGTATTTTTTATATAGATGGTACTTTTAGCAGTCTCCGTTGCATTCCTAGCATGGTCAAATCTATGACTTTGCCATACATTTCAGATTTCTGTAATACTAATTGTGATATCACCAAATGCTCATATCATCATCAGTGGTTCAATGCAATAATTCTAGATCATTCATCGATGACAAATTTGTAAAAATTATTATCAAATTTAATAGCAACTAGATTAAACTTTTACTCGTTTATGTACAGAAAATCTCTGATCTAAACAGAGCAAGCTTTCGCTAGCTTGCTCTCTGCACTAAGTGTGTTCTACCACTATTTTTCAAAAAGACGATACATAATCTTACATCACCGATGATAGTTGACATTCCTCGATGATCAAGATGTTCAACTGTTGCCCTAGCCAACTCACTATATATATCTGTCCCAGAAGGAATACATATATTCGTGTGTGTTACCTAAAGACTCTTACGTACCACTACGTATAGGTGATTTATTACCTAAAGTTGAAGTCCCACAAAATGATACAGCCATAGCTTGTTGAATAATTAGTTAATTTCATATTATACCTGATATTGTTGCTAAAAGCAAAAGCTCTGGATGCTGACACGCACATGCTGTGTACTTCAAAGCACATTTAAATTTTATCATGTCTTTCCTTTTATACTCTATCTATATAAAATAAAATATTAGTACCCTTCACTGAGTATTTTACGACGTTATAAAAATTATTTATATTAAGTTATTGAAAACGAAGTCCTATTACTAATCTTTAAACTATTTTCAAAATCATTTTTTATAATTTTTACACCTTGATTAAGAAGGATAGGAGTTTATAAAACAGAAGTATATTAAACTTTTACATCACAACAAAGCTCCCGGTAATCGATTTTCCCCCACTCCATTCTTAGCCGGTCTTTACTCAGTAAAATAGAATTGTACGCCAAATTTCAAGTCTGTAGGTTTAATAGTTTAAAAATGGGATTTTTTTAATCAATTGTTCCCCCGCTACCCTCTCCCATACTTGGGATTCGATTTTCGCAAAACGCGTTATTAGCGGACCTTTGCTTAAAAGAAACATTTATACCAAATTTTAAGTCTAAGAGATCCGGTGATTCACGTGATGAAGAAGTGAGTAGCTTTTCTCCTAAATAAATATGTAGATAAAACGCTGCTATTTGCTTTTATTCCTTATATAAATTTTTTATTAGCAAAAATATCTTTCCAAGTTCAACGAGCTAATATTTTAACAATCAGCTCAATAATATCAATACTAACATTGAAAAATTGTCAATTATGCACTAGTAATTAAACATAAAGGCAACATCCAGGACTATATGTATTTAATCTTAGTACTCCTATATGTGCATATTCTCAATGATTTTTATATTTTATTAAATTGTTCCAAAGTAAGGAATATTTAATAAAACTATCAATGTGTATTTTCAAAGGAGTTCTTTGCAAATACTCACAAATTTTAGAATTTATATAAAGAGTAACGCGTTTTAACTAATTCGTTAATGTAAACAATAAACTTTGATTGGTAAACTAGAAAAAAATTTAAAACATAAACATCTAAAATGCATAGCAATATTTGAACTAAATTATACCATAACATTAAAGCTAAAGCATTTGTTATTACAATAAAGCAAATATGGTTTTCGATATCTAAGAGCATCTATTCAAAGGAAGAACAGTAGGTGGAATTATTTTTCAAAATTCTGCTGTTTCCCTCTAAATTTTCCACTATTATTATTTTTTTCTCAATTGTTCCTATATCAAGGTTATTTTTAAATTTCTGGTAATAACAATAGGTCCAAAATTCCTTAGAAAATTCATTTTACATATATATCACCAATGGAATAGTTATTTACAGCTGTTTGTGAATAACAATTTCCTTTGTTAAAGTGAGAACGTGCCCTACAAGTCTTAGCTTAGAGATTTAACTATCAAGTGAATGTAGCTTATCAAACTTATTCACTACAAAAGACTGAATTAGTTCAAATCGGAGTATTTTTAAGTATGTTTTAGCATTGTGTTCATTGAGAGAGTTTATTGAAAACACAAAGAAAAGGTGAGAGAATAGAGCAACTTATTTTAATAGTCTGTAAACCGTATGAAAATTTTGATTTTTTGTTGACGTTGCACAGTTTAGTCTTCCTACATACAGTGAGGGCGGTTCGCGAGTTTTTATCTTTTTACTTTCGAAAGTATAGAAACCTAATGATTTACCTCCTGCCACGTTTATTCTTTTTCTAAACAGTAAGTGACGTAGAATGAAATACCTTTTTTCAACTGAATAAAAAATAGACAAATTAGAAACTCCTTCAAAGTCTGAAATAACTAAAATACTCGTACTTTCATGTACATAAAAACTCTGAAAAATATTTTTCTTTTGTTAAAAAAAATTACTTTTGAGAAAAATTTAAATAGAATTGTTGAAAATAAAGGAAACTTTAATGAGGGACTTCCGAAGCTAATCACACTCAAATGTTGCTTCTTTTCAAGAATAAAATTGAACTTTACAATTTAAAAAAACAGCAAATGTATTCCTTCTTGAATTTAAGTAAAAATAAATTTCGTAGTTCCTTCTAATTTTTTAGTTCTAGCATAAGTATAAACTTCTCTTTTAAAATACTCTTTAAGGTAATTAATTCTTAATGTTATACTGATATACTGATATCTACAGGTATATTGTTTAAAATTTTGTATAATGGATACCTAAAATAGTGTAAAAACTTTATATCTGGATGTACAATACGTTAATATTACTCTCTGTTGTATTTATTTTATACTACATTCGTGATATTTGCAAGAAACGCCGTTCCTCACATTATATTGGCGATTCAATGGAAACTTGGCGAATCCTAGGTGGTTGGGCAAAGTTGGCATCATTTTTGGTGACGAAATGGATGCTACTGTAAATTACTGGAGAAATCTTTCTACATTATGATACATAACAAGCGGAATTTTCGAGAAAATTCACTGCAGACTGTAAATAGGGAGTTGCTCGCCGAAGCTAAATCAGTATTGTTTTGGTTTGTGATAAGTTAGAATTGTTTTGACCGTTGAGTAGTCGAAGAGCGGTTAGGCATCACTTCGGCTGTTGATTAGATCGAGCGAGTGCCTGTGAATAAATCTTAAATATACTATATTTTAGACTATGATAGTTGTGTCTAAGTTGTGAGACTAAGATAGTGAGTGCTTTGTGACAGCGGTCAATTCATGCTTACATCTGAACTCCCTTGTCTACCTGTAAACCCGGCTAGATGTGTGGGAGAAACTGAATGATTCCATAGACATGATTTCAATCTAATCAATTTATTAATTC
>BMAO01021150.1:0-18688 GCA_019973975.1 Trichonephila clavata | reverse complement strand
TATTATTATTATAATATTATTATTATTATTATAAAGGTAGATATTTATAGGAATGAAATGCATTTAATTTTGCTATATAAGATTTATTGGAAAAAACATTTGAACTAGAAAAGAAAATATTTTTGATAAAGCTAGAGAATTATAGTGATAAAGTTATCAAAAATATGATATTCAAACTAGATAAAACGTTCAATAGTTGGATTCACTCCCAGATATTCTGATATTTTTTTTGGTCTTTATCATCAAAGATTTTGCAATAATCAAACCATTTCATTCTTCTTTAAAGAAATGGTTAGTAAAATTTTTTAAATATTTTTATATGTTATTGCAATTGATTCTCACCGATATAACCAACAATATTCTTTAAATATTTTCTTCAGGTTCAGCTGCCCTAATAAATTTCCCTGAAAAGGGTTGGCGCACTACCAACATTATAGATTATTTTTAGATCATTAAAGTTAATGATTGAAAATTAGATGGCAGATAAAAAAGTATTTAATGTAGTTGCAAGGATATAATTGACTGTTTCTCCAAAGAATTATAACACCGACAATGGTAAATGATAAATTGTCCACAATTGTAACGTTTTAGTACAATGTTAGAACTGAGCATATTAGAAATTCACTTTATGAACGAAGTTAACATACATTGATCTTGTTCCTTTAAATACTTGAAAACATGAATTTATATGAGAAACTTCAAGATGATATCTTAGTTTTTTGTTTACATGCTTCAGAATTTTTATGGAAGGGAATTTTATTTCATTATTTTATATTCTTAAGATTACATTCTTTACAATACCACAATATTAAAAATAACAATAAGAGATCCTAACTTTAAAAAATAATTTTTGCGGCAATATTATAAAGAATGAGAATCACCATATCTTCTACAGAAGAGCATTTTTAATAAAAATGAGGTTTGTAATAAGGATTAAAAGCAAGTAATATTTTAGAAATCGCTATCTTAAAATTGTACAAAGGGTTTCCAAGAAATTGCAGTTCGAGCTATACATTACCATATATATATATATATATATATATATATGTGAGAAATTTTGAATAATAGAACTAATCTATCCCCAGTTTATTTCTCACAAGATATTCGCCATCTAAGATTAGAAATTATGCCCATCCTTTCTGATTGAAAAACAAATTGTTACAATGCTTCTTTTGAAGTCACAACTTTTTACTACTATTCATTTCTTTCCGTCGCTTGGAAATAAGGAAATAAAGTGGAACTCTAGTTTAACGCCAGAGGTTTCAAATCAATGAAAATTTCAGCAGAAAGTTCGTGGAATTAACAAGTGACTTTTGAAAAATTCAGCGTTTGTTGTTTTTCTAAGTGAAAAAAAAAACTTTGCTGAACTTGCAAAGGGGTTGAGTAAAAAAAATACTCTGAAATAAAAAAAAAGGCCCTTGGGTATCTTGAAGTTTAAAGTAAAAAAGATTAAAAAAGTTAACTACTTTATTGGATTTTTGAAGCTATATTCTCTTTTAGTATTATAGAAAAGCTTATTTCATTATTTTTTTTGCTTGTTTTTATTCCAATTGGCTATTTTTAGTAAGAACAAACGATACAATTCCCCGAGATTCATCGGGGATCTTCCTCCGAGCAAACGAGTTTTTACTTTCCTCTCAGATTTATTTAACGTCTAAAACACAGATTTTCGTATGGGAAATAAAAATTATTATTTTTAATCATTGCTAATTATTTTCTTTATGTCAGAAATCTACTATAGCTTAAGTTTAAGATTTTTTTTATGAAAGAGTGCACAGTCAAAAATGTTACCAACAACTTTTACTTGACCGAATAGCAAGTTTCTTAACCGTAGCTTCTCCTTTGTATGGAGGAAATTATATTTTTCAGATACTTTTATGTTCTCTCTGGCGTTTTCTTTATTTATTTCAGTATTGCTTGATGATAAAACTCCATGATAAGTCAGAGATGAGACAGAAAATTTTTATGGGATTAATAATATTATATTAAGGGTGATTCGGGCACCGATGTATCCTTATACTGACGCTCTTTATTATATCTTGTGTGACACCTAGATAAATATAACAGACAAAAATTATGGGACATTTGGGGGTTTTGGGCATTTCTTCGAAAATCATTTAAAAAAATATATAAATTTTCATAAATTTGGGCATATAAAAACCATGCTTGATTTTTTTACTATTCTGAGATTTTTAAGTAATTTTCACATTTAAGGGAGCACTTACAAGTTCGATTAAGAAAAGCATTTTTTATGATTCTGAATCACAAAAAGCCAGCAGCAATTTATCATTTTTTTCAAACTATTTAAGAAGCTATTTCTAATGTTGTTATGCATTTGTTCGAAACTTACTTCTATATACGAAAGTATACTCATTTATTTAAAAATTTCTAGTTCATCAGAGAATAGTTGCCTATAATATTTAGAATTTGAAATATATTTTGACAGATATATTGATAAAGTACAAGGGAAATATACTGAAATTGGAAAGGAAAAGCTTTAATATTCAACAAAATACCAGCATTTAGTGAAAATGAATATTTATTTTGTGCTGTAATAGATATTAATATATTCCTCTTTTATAATTTTGTAATAACTACATAGGGCAAATTGCACAGAAATTTTTGTTTAACATCCTAACAATTAAGAATGATATTAACCGTATAGCCGCCATGGTTCTACTATTTTCTATAAAAAGCCAGGTGGTAAGGGGATTTTCGCAAAGTGTCAACTTAAATGAGTAAATTGAATTGTATACAATTTAATAATTTCCTAAAGGCATTGTAATATGAAGATGCTTAGGAGATTTGTAAATTTTATGTAATTTTATTTAATTATTGTGTGATAAATAATTAAAAACCACACAATCACATGTTCGACTGTTGAAAGTTGCATGAACTGGTGAATGTTACACACATGGCGTTCTTTGCTTTCTTTAAGGTTGGGTAGAGATGGGGGATGGAATCACGGTAGATATTGCCCTTGAGGTACTTTCTCAGCCAAAAATCGCAAGGATTCAAGTCAGGGAATCTAGGAGGCCAAGTTGTAGGAAAATGTCTGATGATTCTGTCGTCACTAAAATGGTGATGGTGCATTTGTTTTACCCAACGGTTGATGTATGGAGGATAACCATCCTGCATAAAAAATGCGACTGTATCCCATCAGAGCCGAAATAACGTATAACTCTAATAAAGAAGCGTATCGTTAATCGGTGATGGCGCATGTCACAGGCCCTGTGCTTTAAAAAAAAACCGGACCCACAATGGAAGTTGCAGTAGAACAAACCATTACGTGCAAAGAGTGTAATGGAATTTGTAGGAATTGATGTGGGTTTGTACCATCCCAAATTTGGCAATTGTACGCGTTAACTACACCTTCCAGATGAAAGTGGACCTCGTCGGTCCACAAAACTTCCATGGACATTCATCTTGGAGCTCTACTCTTGCAATAAACTGCAACGCAAAAGTTTGTTGACTATCTAGATCATCTGGTAAGAGCTGCAGCACTAGCAACAGTTTATAGAGATAGTAGCGTAAGACCTCTCGAAGAATGTTATGAACCGTGGAACAAGGTTGGTTAAGAGATGTTGCAATATGCCAAACACTACTGCTGCCGATGGTTTGCGATCTGTGTCTTCCTCCTCTTTCGTCTCTTCATCATCCACTACTTATGCTACAACACGCTTTCGTCTCTTTCCTAACTGAACTCCCAATGTTCTCGTTGCTTCAAATTTCCTAACTATATTTGTTAGTTCTTGACTAATGAGTAGACCTTTTCGTAACCGCTTAACAGACTGAAATTTCTACAAATCTTTGGTAGCAAAGTCTCCCTTTTGATAAAACAATTTCACCAGCAAAGCATGTTCCCGGAGAGTCAACGTCATCTTCCTTGGCTTGGAAACGAGTATGAACGCGGTTTGCCTCTCCTATCTTTATATCCAGCGGGTTGCTATATGCGCACAGGATGACTATGGTTACAACATTTGCATAAGCCAATAGTTAAATTGCATTACACCATCTAGTGTTGTTTTTTAAAACTCATTGTTTTTTTCCTCGACAAAATTTCCTCATTTCATTTTGCCATCACCCAATTTAATGCAATTCAGCTGAACAGTTATTGCTACTGACTCCTCGCAAATTTCAAGTTTAATTATGAACACCCGGTATTATTCTTGCCAAATTTTAAAAAAAATTTTAATATTTGAGGCAAAATTATCCAGCTAATGTTTTGATATTTCATGAAATAATTTGTTAGACGTTGGATCTAGTTTATGAATATGAGAATGAATATAATTGAATTTATTTTATTATAATAATTAGTTTAGAATAAAAATTAAATAAGCATTTACTTTATGTTAACGTTAAAAATAAAGGAATTATATTACCATGCAAAAAATTTGAGAAAATAAGGAATAATTTGATTATTAGCAGTTATGAAATAATACACGCAAGTAGAAATAAATTTTATTTTTTGAAACAATTTTGATAAAAAGAATTTGCAGTTAGTTTCCAATTTAATTCTTCTATAAAATGAAGTAAAAAAAACTAAAATTAAAACATAATACTTATTGAATCATGTTTTCTCTCAGGCGATCGTATTTCTGAATCAATTTTTTTTTTTTGCTTAGAAAAATCTGTTTCTCTTTATAAATTATCATTAAAACAAATGAGTTTTTACAGTCTTTACTATATCCTGACAAGCAGAAAATAATCTAGAAGAAAACACAAAATATTACGAAAAGCACAATATTGCAGAGTTTTTCCGAAAACAAAAAGTTATAAAATAGAAACAATAAAAAATTATCATATAGATACATTTTTTCCACGTAAAAGTGTTTGCAGCAAAATCACTTCACGGCATTCTTTTAGCCAGTAAAATCACGTGACATTTTCAAAACCATTTTTTTCTTTTTAGTTTCATTTATGTGTCATAACTTGGTTTCAAGATTGAAAGCAACTGTGAAGATTGTGCACACCAGGATCAGAAATAGTGTAGAAGCATTCTTGAATGCGAAATTCAAAATTTCCCTTTCATCCTCGAAAAGAGCAATCGAAAGTTAAACTACTCAGTTCGGTATGAATTATTCAACACACGAAAACTCAGTATTAATTCGCATAATATTCTACCTCACTGGAGAAATTTAGTGATAGGGCTTCATATAATGCTTTAGAGCCTTATGGCAAGAAAGCACTTTGCATGCTGCTCCAGTACTAATGGCTGGTGGAAAAGAAATTCATGATGTAATTGTTAAATTAATTAATCCTTTTCCTATTATATGGCTATTTTAAAGAGTTTTTTTTGTAGAAATAAGCTTCAATTTATAATTTAAAACGATCATGGGGAGAGATAGATATTTTGAGAAAATAATTTACTATATAGTTTGTCGTGACTCTAAGGTTGTAGGTGAAGTTTGGGACACTGAACGAATAGACATTGTCCTGAAAATAGCTAAATTTGTTTTGTTTTAATCAATTTACTTTCTAACAGGATTACAAACCAAAGGAGCAATCAAATTAATTGGCTATCTAAAATTCGTAAGACAAATACTTAAACATTTAACTGAGTGTGATACGATGGAAGAGCACTCATCTCACCTTGGTCAACTATATTCCAGTCTAAGGCTTCTTCTCCCTTCCACCAAGGCTTCTGAAAGTCACTTCGATAATCTCATTTTAATAACACCATAATAACTAACCGTAGCACTCACTGTTCTAGGGTTTAAATAACACTCAAATTAACATAAAATCATGTTATCTCTACGGAAGGTGGTTTTAAATTCAAACAACAGTTGAAGAAATATTTCCTCAAGAAGAATAGTGAAAGGGCGCGAATAGGACCCGTCATATTGTAAGTCTAAATTGTTTTCTGTCTCTTAAAAGAGAATGTTACCCTATGTTCAAGATAAATGCTATACGTCTGGATGCAGATACGCCTTAAGATTTCTTGAGGTCCTGGTCCTAGTAGACCTAAGATGCGTCCCTTTTAAGTAGACAGCATAAAGCAAACGTTCTAAAATGCGCCCTCAAACGGTAATTCGTTACAAATAAACGTGCGTGATTAACAATTTCATAAGCCAAACAGACTCGCCTGATTTCCGCCTTTCTCCTCAATCAGTGGCCCACAAAGTGGTACTCCACTAGAAAATTTCTCTGGTTCCCGGAAAAATTGGGTATACACTTACTCATCAAGTTAAGCTATGTTTTAAGATGCATTGAAACATAATTCAAATCATAACAATACGTGAAAAGTTATAGAAATGCTATTTCGTAGAATAGGGCCACGGTAAATAAGTCGTACTGCTGTAGCTGCATTGTTACATGTGGATAATAGATCCGTGTACAGTGAAAATTCAGGATAATAATTTAAACTCATCGATAAAAAAAACCTCATCAACTTATCGTCCAACGAAACTCTCAAATTTAAATTTTGTTCATCCTTATTAAGATCTCAGTTTTGGCTTTCCATAAAAAGTGAATACCCTATTAGTGAACAGACAATGAAAATTCTGATTCAATTCTCCACAACTTATTTATGAGAAAAAGCCTTTTCATCTGTCACAGCCATCAAAACACGACACCGATCTCAGCTTTGATCCAAATAGCTATAATATTATTTCAATTAAGCAGGAACATCCATCACACGAGGGATGTATAATTCTAAAAGTTTGATGTACTCAAACCATTTTTTGTTTTGTTTTGTACAATTTTTGCATATGATGGCTTATAGCTTTCATAATTTGGTTACAATTAATAGTTTCATTTTATTAACTAGGTACCTTTTATGAGTTCTTTTATCACAATTTTCTTATAAATATATTTAACACTTAAAAAATATTATTAGTGGTCCGTGGGATTCAAATTATGAATTTACTGATCCGTGAGATCAAAAAGTTTGGGCGACCGCTGTCCTAAAGGATGCGTATAATGGACAGCGGTCTAGACAGGATGACGGACTTGACGTAGTAATTCAATCTTTCCACAGTTTCCAGTTGGCATATAGCTCGAAATTTCAGTTTGTTTGGAGGAGAATATGTCCATGAATACTATTTGACGATTTCATTTATTCCTATCATGGCCTTATTGAAGCTGAATCGAGAACCAGATGAGGCCCTGGTTCCGGATCCAGTTTGCCCATTCTTTTAGGCGTCCCTATCTGGATGGATACTACCACCCCTCTTATTTTGTAAAACACTTTAGGCTTACCTTGTATTTATGAATTTTTTTAAATTAAGGAATGTTCCTGGAATAAGATATTTCAAATTTGATAATTGTGTAGTTGATTTTAAATTTTTGATTTGTGTGATCAATATGTTATATAAGATATCTTAAAATATAACTTTATTAGATTTAAATAAATTATTTTAATATAAAATAAAATATCAAAAGATGATTTTTTAAAATCAGAAATGAAACGAAATCGATTAAAGTTAAAGCTATAATAAGTTTTCTAAGCCTTTCATTGACAAAAAAATAAACTAAGCACATTCATTTTAAGAGAATAAATTACTTATTAATGTTTTCTTTCCTTTTATGGCAATGCCTTTAATGTTGAACAAATTAAAATAATAACAATAAAACGCAAACAACTTTGGCATTTTTTTACTCAGATTTTTTGATTTTAAACTTTCTGTCATTTTAAGTAGAATTTCATTTCATCAAATGTTTGTCATGAACCCGTAAGTATATATTTCCAGCAACATTTCATTATTCTATTAAAATGTAGATGGCTTTTAAAAAACATTTCGCAAATACCATGAATATGAGCAATATATATATATATATATATATATATTTATATATATATATATATATATAACACATAAAATGAAAAAAATACATAGCATAATAAAATTGATAATACTAAATTATATCACTAACAAAGCTAGAAGATTTAAACCAGATTTCAAGAAACACAACTTTAAAAATTGATGGAAAAGTATATTATACAAGAATTAACTAAGCAATGTATAACGTGAAACAGAAATTTTTAACATATCTATATTCAAAATAAATGGTTGTATGAAGGAAAGAAATATTTTATTTGTGTTAAATAATTATATAAGAGAGATATATTAAAAAGATTTTGTGAAATGATTTTAGATAATGCGTGTGTGTGTGTGACAGTGACCAATATTCTTAAATTCGTGTCACTAAAGCACAATCGTTGAAAGAAATGAATATCTGATGTCCTGTTGAAAATATGTCAGATTTATGATACATCAAAGCTTCAAAGACTTATGTAAAAGTTTATGTAAAAGAGTTAAAAATGTACTGGGGCATTTCTTTTTATTTTATAAATCTCCCTTTTTGGTAATATGTAAATGGCAGTATTTCCGAAGAAACTACCTACTAATACTAAGAAATAATGTATTCTTAAGAATAATTCCTTCTATTTTACATAAATGTACAAAATTAGTTATCCTGAAGAAGTATTGTGGAAACCTCAATGGTGCAAGTACAAAGGAAGAAATGATAATTAAGTTAAAAATGCCATTTTCATTCTATAATATTTCACTCTGCATAATCAGTATTTTACATTAATATCAAGCCATCTTGAAATATTTTTTTCAATTTTTCTCTGGGTCACAAGATGTAATAAGTTAATTTACGCAAAGAATACTTAAAAATATTTCCATTTTGAAAAGAATGATTCACGCAGTGAAAAAACACTTTTTTTCTAAAATGGTTGCTTATTTCTTAATTTTGCGCTCGTATTTTATTCCACTGGTGTTCAAATTTAAAGGAATTAGCATATTTGAATGAATTTATAGAAAAATTGTTGACGTAAGGTAAAAATAATGCTTCCAAACAAAAATTTATTGTTGATTATCTAAATATCGTGGGTCATGTTAGAAAAAAATTCCTTATGCGAGCACTTCATAAGCGTTCTTGCCCACATCTCAACGCCTTTTGTGTTGTTTTTGCAACATTCTCTGAAATTCAAACAATTAAAATGAATAACCACTGGTTTATAAATAATAGAAGGAATTTGTTAATTGTCAGGATACCTTAGAAACATCAGTCTCGAGAGCAGATGTCTGGTAACAGGTAATCAGATTAATGAAATCGGATCCGTAGAGAGAAGACTTGTTAAGGTTATTAAATAGCTATTGTGTCTAATTGCAGTCATTATCTATCCTTCACAAGAGGGCAATACCTTTTGATATGTCTGAGCTTCTTGCAGTAAATGAATTCATATTTCAGGGGGTTTCTGTTTAACCACTTGAAGACCAAGCAAACTGACTTTAGCACATTGAAGAATTCATTTATTTGCATTTTTAATATAAAAATCCCCGACTTCAATATTTTGGAGGCCCCTGATATATTTCGGAAGTAGGGCGTACAGCTGATTTTCAACATATTCTCTGTACTGTACCTTTTCCGATATCGCTGTAGGAATCGTCTACTACTCTTCTATATATACAACACTATATAATATCTTTGAAACCCATGGTTTTTTAATTTGTTGCATCTCTGATTATATCCAAAATCACAATAACTATTATCTAATGAAATTTTAATTAGTGCTCTGTTTCAAGTATAATCTTCGTCCGCAAACTGAAAATATTATGGAAGTAATGATTTTGTGTGTATATCCGTTTACTAGAGTTTCAAATATTCATAAACTTATTTACCATTCTCCCTTTTAATGTTTTAAAACTATTATTAAAATGTTACAATGATTTTATTGTTTAAAAGGGTGTTTTTTGAAAATTCAAATGATTCTATTAGTTCATACAAGTGGTATAATTTAATGTTTGATTTTTAATTTTTTTATTACCGATTTTCTTTTATTTCAATTAAAGGAAAATTAAGTGGAGAAGCGTTTTACAGAAATACTCTATAAGTATTGTTCAAAAAGTGAGTGAAATTTCAATGCCACTCAAAATTTACTTTCACATAAATCGGTTGCGTAAATGGTATTGGATATTTTAAATTTGTCTTGAATTAAATATTGGTTTAAATTCAGAATAATTACTATATTTTATTTGATTTTTTTAAATGTTTTCTTTTTGAAGGGTTCATTACATTATTTTTATCTTTTTTAAAAATGTAGAAGTGATTTATGTATGAACAAAGGTACGGTAATTGATTTTAATGAACAATGCTATATAAAGCATGCTAAAGATTCATAATATAACTTGACATATTAAAAAATAATGACACTGAATCATTAATTCAGAGGTATATAACTGACTTTATGAATCACATTTGCATTATGATGAATCAGAAACAAATAATGAAAAGTTTATAATTGCATAGTAAATAGCTTAAAATGATATTTATTGAAACAGGGTGATGATTTTTTTTGTTAATCATTTGATGCCCAAAAAATCGTTAACTTTTATTTATTTAAAAAATGCATTTTACAGGAAAAGAACTCCAGTTGCAATGTGCATGGCACAATATCAAAAACAAGAACTATTAAAATATTGCTAAAACACTATGGGCTAAATTCATATGACTCCATAGTCATATGAAAAAGACGACCACGTGTTTTTAGACAATGAGTTCAAACACTCATGTGATGTCATAGTCACACGATAAAAGCAATCACGTGTTACCACCTAATCAGTCCATGCGCTTCGTCGTGGCAAACTTTTGGTCTCCAGAAGCTTTTTCTTAAAAAAATACGTATTTATCAACATTATTAAAGCACATAGATATACAAAATGCATTTGATTTTAAATTACATGCATCAAACGAGTTTTTGTGTATAAATTTTAAATGGTTTCTGATGAAATTTTTTTATAACGTTTGAAAATTTTCACTCAATTCTGAAATTTGAAATTTTATCTAAGTTTTACAAATAAAACAACAAGTGCAATTAGTTTAATGCCAGTTTTGAATTCAAAGAAGAACTCGTGTTTGTCTTTATCATGTGACCACCATGAATTGAGCCCATTGGAGAATTATAAATACAGAGTCTAAAACATACATATCGGGTAAAAAGAAAAATCCCAGTTGATTTTTGTTTTAAGAATGGAAACATTTTAATATATTAGCATTCGATTAAATAACTTAAAAGATTTTTCTTTTGAGTTTGAATTTATATATCTCTGTAAAGACATTTATTGAAAGTATATTTTTACTAAGGATATATATGAAATGAAGCAAATGCTTCTTTCGTTGTATTTATTTCAGTAAAGATGTTGTGGGGGCAATGTGAGAATTGATTCAATAAAGTTAATGCGTTTATATTTGCTTTATTTATGATCGGTATTGCATTTTTTAAAACTAAACTTGGAATGCAAGTGGTTGTCTGTAACAATCAACAGACTAAATATTTACTAAGATTTAATATTTTCCATAGAATGTTATATTTTCTTGGGCTATGGAAATGACTTAGAAAAAAAATCCACGTCTTAAAAAATTTTTTGGAAAAAAAACCCTAAGGCAAATAATGCAAAATGGCTTTTAGTACTTAATTTCATTAATTTTTTTTTGTAGATCTTTTTTAACTCAAAAAAAAAAAAGAGAAGAAAAATTTAAGAAAAGAGGTTAGTATAAAATAAATGCACGTCATTCAAAGCTTTTTTACGGAAAAATATTCCAACAAGTATTGCTTTTTTTTAAAAAAAAAACTGAGTTTCTTAGATAAGGCTTCGTAATCACGAAATCATTCTGGTAAAGCTATTCATATAAAAACAGGGAAAATTTATATTATATATTAACACTCATTTCGTTTTCTGCACAAAAGCAATTCTTATACCAAAATAAAAAAAATATTCAATGATTTATAATTTGAAAAAAAAAAAACAATAGAAATAAAAAAAAACTCTCCCTTGTTCTCGGAAATATGAAGGCTTCAACTCAAGTATGATTAGGAGTTATTTACACTCATTTCCTTGAATTAAAAATAATGCAAGTTCAGGCAAGGAAAGAATCAGAAGCAAGACAAATGTGACTTATTTATAAAGCCTTTTTATTAAACAAAAAATAAAGAGCAAAAAGGATGCTATATGTTTGATAACATTTATAAAAATTGCCCCTTTTGCTCTCTAAAGCAAATTACAAAAAAAAAAAAAAAAAAAAAAAAAAAATTACATATTTGGTATGATGGTTAATACATAGTATGTCTCCCAGACGATGCAATACAGTCCGTACAATGCCTAGGAACGTTGAGTATCAAATTATGGTTATGATCTTGAGGAACCTTTTCTCCACTTATCAAGCAATGCTTTATGAAGTTCCGGTAGACACGTAGGAGGTGATTGACAAGCTGCAGCTCGTCAGCCAAGCATGCCCCACACATGCTCTATTGGATTCAAGTCCAGTGAGAAAGCTGACAAATCTATACGGGTGATATCCAGCAATTGAAGGCATTCATTTGCGATGTTTGCACGGTGAGGACGGGCGTCTTCATCCATAATCACAAATTCTGCACCCATGGCCCATCCGAAACAAACGTACATGTTGTTCCAGAATGACGTCCCGATAGATTTGACATGTCATGGTTCCAATTTGAATATTCTGGTCAGTTTGTGAGCATATTGACCACTATGTCCCCAAAGTCTGTTCACGGTTTGTTTATAATCTGTGGTACCAGTGGCTGAAGAGATCTGACGAGACAGGTCGGATGATGTACTCCGTCTGCTTCTTTTTGGAGTTGGTGCTAAACATCGGTCTTCATTCGGCGTTATAACTCGGGGGTGACCTGTAGCATCTACTCGCATTACGATCTTCTTCGAATCTTTGCCAAAGCCTGGAGATGACACTTTGAGCGATTCCAAGTTCCTCGGATACTTCCAGTTGGGTACGCCCACATTCCATACGACCGATAATTCTACCACGTAAAAATCATCCAAATCCGTCCTTTGTGTCATAACTATACGTTATTGCACTGAAAGGCTTATAAAGAGCTTACGAGCAGCTTTACATCTTTCCTGTATTCCTTATATATTCCCCTCTTACACTCTCGTTATTGTGACGCACTATCGGTGTTATTTGGTGGCTTCCTGCAATTTACATGTAATTCTTGAAGATGTGTGTAGTCATTGTACTGGTGATATATTTATTTTAGTTCGATTTCCGCGTGACCCTGAATTATTCTTAATTTATGGACATGAGTGTAAGTAAAAATTGCGAAAGATATTTTATTTTCCTGTATTTTTTTTATTTATTTCTAACTTTTAGCATTTAACTAATTGATACGACAAGGAGATTTGGGCATGAAAATAAATTAGTATTAATTATACTTTATGATAGGCTATATACGGGGTGTTGCCAAATTCGACCGAGAAATTCAGAGAGACGATAAGCAGCATGGGGATGACAAATCACCATCAAACATGGGGTCTCAATTCACATCTTTTCAGTGGAAATTGCGATAACAGTAGCCATTGAGAAGATGAGAGTCAGATGAGGGTAGTGGTCGAATGAATGTGAGATCTGGAGCGAATTGGTAGGGTTGAATCAGCCTGCATGTATACAAATTTTTCACCTCTGGGTTGCTGCAGGTAGTATCGGCCAAAGGGCACCAGAAGGTGAGACTCATGCATGATGGTGCACCAGCATAGTTTTCGAGTGCTATGGCTCTCTTCCTTCATGCTACATACCCTGGGAAGTGGAGTGGACTCGGCAGACTTTTTATTTGGTCTCCACTCTCTCCGGACCTCAATTCCTTGGATTTCATCTTTTGGGCATCTGAAATCACTTGCGAATGAGATGTCGTTGGCTACAGTGGACTGTCGATTCAGCTGGAATTCTCAGCACATCGGATTTATTTGAACATTTCTGAAAATCTTTCGTCCGCGAGTGTCGGCTGTGCTATGATCTATTCTGCCTCAACTTCGAACAATTCCAGTGACAATCACTTGTTTACTTTCTGACGTCGAAATGTGATGCATTGTTTATATTTTGAAGTAAAATGTTGTTTTGATACTGAAACAAAAATAGTTTGGTACTGATTTTTCTTTCGTATGAATACTAATGCAATACAACACGTATTGCAATTGCATTTATATAAATGAAAGTTACATTTTAACATCAAATGTACAGATATTATTAGCCAATATCTCTCTAAAAAATTGTCAATATCAATAAAACAATATTCTTTTGATAATGAACCACTTTATTTTTATTTACTGAGTATTGACTTAATGAAATGGCTTGATATAAAAATTTTAGTTTTTCCCCATACTGAAATGTAGGGGGCTTCATCAGTTTTAAATGAAATTGTTTCCTATATCATGTTAAGGATATCCTCCAAAATATACTGAGACCATTTAATTTATTGACCATGTAACTTTATATCATTAGGATAGATTCTATGCTATGATTCTAATTTCAATTATATTATAAGTTAATAAGTTCAGGTTTTGTTTACATTTATTAGAGAAATTTTTAAAAACAAAATTACACCCGCCAACGTCCTCTCGGACATAAGGCGTCTTTCAACCCAATATAAATCAGATGTTGCGCTAGCAGGAGGGAGAACTCCACAGGTATCTTGCGAGAGAGCATGGAGTAGAGTGGGGCAATCGGATAGATGCTCCCCAATCATTGGCACGGATTTACATAGAGGACAGAGCGGTGAATCAGCCAGGCCAATCTTAAACCGATGGGCCTGCAGGAAATCATGTGCGGTTATGACTCTGAAACATGCCCCTCCCTCCATCTTAGGTAGGGCAGAAAGTTGATCTCGTCTTTGGCCATCGAGCAGACGAGACCAAGATTTACCAACAGCCAGCTCTGTAGGAGTGGATATGCTTTTCTGTCGAAATTTGTTTTTGAGAGGTCGCTTAGTCGTTTCGAAGAGGCATCGGAAGGCAAGGTGGATGTAGTGTCGAAGTTTCTTTGGTCAACTTGTCGGCTTGTTCGTTTCCATGAATGCCGCAATGGGATGGGATCCATTGAAGGACGACCTCTCTTCCGGCGCTAAGAAATGAGTTAATTAGTTGTTTGCACTCGAACTCAAGCTTTGAAAAATAAATTATCCAATATAATCGTAGTAAAAGAGGATGTAGCAATATTCTTAAAACTGTACGACTAAAAGAAGAAGAAAAAATACTTTGGATGTTCATTTGGGGAAACGCACTTTTATACTATTAAGAAAAATAATCAGTAAATAGAACTCTAAAATGAATTTTGAAAATAATTTTAGAAGACATTGAGCTTTTAATATATCAAATATCCAAAGAGACAAGAAAAATTTGTTGGAATGGTTAAATAAGCAATTTTACAAGTCAAATTTTAATTAAAATTCTCTCATTGGTTACTTATTTTTAGTGGAAATATTCTAAGGAAAAAACAATTAGATTCCCATGAACAAACACAATCCATAAAGAATGAGTAATGAAGACTTTTGAGTGTTACTTTAACTACGCCTTTTGATTTTTGACAAGAAATTTTGTCTACAATTATCAGTTGATGAAAAATTCAAAAACTACAGTTACCTCAAGACGTAAAAATAGTAACTTTCAAATAAATCTAAGCAGAATTAATTAGAATTACTCTTATTCCTTGCAATAACACTTCCAAAAGAATGTTTTATTCACTGAATTCTACCCTAATAGAACCATATACTGTGTGTGGGAAATTCTTATGCTTTGTATCTCAAATTACGTTCTTAAACAATTCCAGGGAAACGCATTCCTTTAATTTAATTAATTATAAACGATTCAATAATAAGGGACTATATTCTCTATTTAAAAATAATTATACCTTAGAGTAAATTCGCTTTGTATAAGCAAATACATCTGAAAATTCCCAGTTACCCATCTACTCAATATTTCCCGATCCTTTTGAAAAGATAAAGGCTCTGATTAAATGTCTCTATTCTCTATTTAAATCAGTTAAGAATGAATGGGGACTGTGTGGATTCAATAGTTGATTGCCGGCAGCATTAGGAAGTTATAGGTCAAATTAATGAATGGTCGTGTGTAATTTCATTATAGTGAGATATTTTGGGTCAAGCTCTATTGGCGTAGAAATTGAATAGCCGTTATTAGGTCATTCGGTTTGTATAATCCCTAATGTGTAAACAGATTATGATAAATAAAAACACGTATTTTTCTAAGCCATTTAAATTCTAAATGATCTATTTCTCCCTTTCTTTTATTTTTTACCTAAACGTAATAAAACAATATTTGCTAATATAACACTTAAAATGCTATTTTATTTTATGATGGATTTTTATTTTAAGAATACCCATTCTGACTTTTAGCTTTTTTTCTTTTTAAAACATTGGTTTATTTTCAAATTAATGTAGCTCAAAACTAGCGGAAATAATTATGTTTTCTAATGTGTTTTGCTTGAGTTCTTTAAAGACATGCCAGAATTAGAGGAGTTCAAGAAGATTTATATAAACTTTGAATTGGAACTTGTGGGGTGGATACAACATATATTTTTTGAATTATAACTTATACTGGCCCGTTCTAAAATTACCGATAAGTGATTGATGATTTCATAAGCGATGAAAGATCAAAATCAATCTGACGTTATTAGAGAAAACTTTAGGCGGAGGTTCTTCATGCTAATAATTAGTTTAATTTCAGTCTCTGAATACTACTTAACAGCTGAGATAAATTGTGAAAATATTTTAACATATAAAGAAATATTTTCTTTGCAAGAAATATTCACTTATTTATTGGTTTTTGTAAAGGAAAAAATTTATTTGAGAAATAAATTTTGTACACAAGCGAATTTATGCATTATCATTAGTGTTATTATAATTATTAATATTTTAAGAGTATTTTTATATTCTTCAGTAATTTTTTCTTTTAATTCGGATCCTGTTTTTCTCACAGTGATACAGATTTAAATAGTTTGTAAAGAGCATAAAATAATTTGCTTTTGTAGCGAAATTGTTGCACAAACTTTAAATTAAGTGTTTCATTTTGAAAAAAATAGGTTTCCAAGTTTGAATAAATCATATATATATATATATATAAATAAATAATTACTAACTTGTCTTATTTAATCTAATATGTGTTTAATATGTATTTAATAATATTATTTTTATATGTATTTATGAATTTATATTTAATTTGAAGACGATACTCGTCAATAATATTTTTCTAGTAATGGTCTCCTACTCCCTCTCTCGTTTCAATGAGCTCTTTTTATAATATAAATTAGTTAATTAACTTTTTGTAGTAAAAATATAGCTTATAATTTATTTCTTAATTAGAAACTTTAACACTGTCTAAGAAAAATAGGGTAAATTTTTCTCTTATTATTTAAAAACAAATTTTACTAAAGGGAAATGCTTAATCTCTCTCTATATATAAATGGATGTCTGTATGTATGACTTCGCATCACTCCAACATCATTCAACCGGTCACTATGAAAATTGGCATGGATATGTATTTTTTTGTAGAGAAGTTTTTGTACTATCCTCTTGTTTCAGCTTCCACCAGGTCGCGCTACAGCATATCAATTTCTGCGCCGTTCAATCAATCACCATGTTGCCAACATGGTAGCCAAAAATGATGCCAGCTTGACTCTATTGCCAACATTTCTCTATGTTTCCACTGAATGCCTTTATAAAGAACGGCGTTGCTTGCGAATATTATAATTTTAACATAAAATAAATACATCAGAAAGTAATATTAACGTATTACACATCCAGATATAATTTGTTAACACTATTTTAAGCATTCATTACACAAAATTTAAAAATATGTTACTTTTGCTGAGAGAGATCAGCTTAGGAAGGTGTTTTCAAAAATTGAGCTACAAGGGATTACGGAGGAGTTATAAATAAAAACAAAAATATTTTTATCAGCTATTAGATCTACAGACTTAAAATTTGATAAAAATGATTTCTTGTTCAGCTGAGATATACAAAAAAGTTTTTCTTCGTTTGCTTGATTTGCAATTCACGTAAAATTAGCTCATTAAAAACTTCTTTATCCTGCAATCTGTTTTGCTTAATTTTTTAATTCACCCCCGCGAAGAACGGGTATACCAGCTAGTGGTAATGTAAAAAAGCTAACAATGAAATGTTAAGAATGTCTAATTTCTAGATTCTTATTTATTAATGATCTAAAGTTACGAATGAAAATTAAATTTCCTTCACTTAAAATCAGAAAGTATTGATATTTCATTCAGCAATTCATATAAGAAGATCAACTGGATTATCGAATGCTCAGTTTATAAATAAATAGAATTTGAATAAAAGAATTTGTGATTATATAACTTACGATTACAGTTATATAACCTGTTGTTTCTGTAATGTTATCCTTTTATAATAATTCCTATTTTACTATAAAAGTTCAGATATCATTGTATATTTTATTTTGTTTCCTTTTGTAACAAAAGTAACATTTCTAGCCGTGTATTAATTTCTTGTAGAGAGATAATATGAATGGGGCTTGAAAATACGTTTGCAAAAAGTGAAGTATATAAAACTGACGAGAAAATTGCCGTCTCTAATCATATTTAATGTTAACTTTTGTAGAAGAGATAATGTGTTCTATAAATTTACTTGATGTTATAATAAATAGAATCACATATTTTCTAAATATGCGTTTAAGTACAGTTGGTATATAATATTAATAATGTTACTATATTGAGTTCAAGTTATCTTTATTACAACTAATTCTCACAAAGCACAATATTAAATCTCTTACTGAAGGAATATATATTATTTCCCATCTTTTAGCTATACAATTTTTATATACTCATGTCCATAAATTAAGGATAATTCAGAATCCACAGAAATTGAACTCTAAAATAAAAATTT
>BMAO01021149.1:0-28813 GCA_019973975.1 Trichonephila clavata | reverse complement strand
AGATTACTAATCGCTAGTCAAAACAATACTAATTAATCGCTGGTCAAAACAAGACTAACTCATTTTCGGCGAGCATCTCTCTATTTATACATCTCGCGGATCCTTCGAGAAAAATCCGCTTGCGTCATAGGTCTTAAAAATTAGTGGATTTCTCCACTAATTTCCAGAAGTATCCATACGGTTCCGAACTCCCCAAAAATGGTCACCGACATAGTCGTCAAAATGATTGCCAAAAATAATGGCTCTTTCGCCAAGATTTCACCAAGTTCCCATTAAGTCGCCATTATAGCGTAGCGGCGTTGCTTGCGAATATTACAAATTTAACATAAAATAAATACAACATAAAATAGATATAAAATAGAGTCTTAGAAATGCATTACACATCCAAATACAAATTATTTACACTATTTTTTACACAATACGTAACAATATTTTTATATGCAACCCGTGGGATTATAATGTTTTCCAAAATGGCCCGCAAAGCCATTTGGGTTGGTTACCCTTGCTCTAAAATTTGATAAATTTAGCATACATTAGATCCTTTACAAGATAGGACTTTAGCGAAATTAGGACACAAGCAAGACACGTGGTTTATTATTAGGGAAAAAATTACTTTTTCTTTTCTACATAAAAATTATGAATCGATATTAGTTGGTTCATTTAGAATTAACGTGGAAATACATAAGGACTTTCACGCTGTGATAGACTTCATGGTATTAAACCAATTAGTTAAGTACAGACGCGACCACTACAGAGTGATGGACAAGGGAGCTTGCTCGTAGCCGCTAACGTTTCAGTCGATTTCTGGGGCGTTTTATGGTATGGGTCAGGGCTCAGGGTCACGTCTTGTTCTCGACTTTGTCTCAATAAAATCATACTCCGAATAGTTTTAATTGCCAAATGTTACTCTCGGACATATTCTCCAAAAAACTAGGACTTTCGAGAATTGTATTCCAATTAGCAACAGTGGGCAGATTGCATTATTATGTCGTGTCTGTCGACCGTGTCTAGGCCTAGACCTACCATCTTACACCATTGTTACTCATTTAACCGAAAAGTGGCAGTTGGTCGAGTCGAATTGTGAGTCAAACACATTTATTTGTTGCGGACACAAGTACAAAGTTTACCGTTTAACAAGTTAATGGACTGTTTGTACAAGTATTTGTAAACGAATGCTATATACTGTCTATTTAAAAGGGTCATAATTGGGACCTACTTTTGTACGGGGCCCAGGGCCTCAAAAAGTCTTAAGACGTCATTGATCTTGAGCTGCGTCCTGATTTCAATAAAGACTTCTTGGATAAAGAGGCTGATGTACGATGAATTTATCAGGGCTCAAAAAGTTCTAACGTTGACGCTTGGTGTGGGTATGCCAGCTCAAGTGCTGACCTTGTCATTCGATTTTGATTGCAAAATTACGAAGCTTATTGACAACGGTTAGAGAACATTTTGTGTGTCTGGTAGAAATAGAAAATCGGAAGTGTTCAATAAATAAATAGACAAAAACACACAAAAAACCTTCTCGTCCCAAAGCCATGGTAGTCGAAAGCTCTTGGCACCAAAATCAGCAGGATGGAAGATTAAGCGTCATTTAATCATTGTTGAAAATTATGTGAAGTAATTATGTGTAACTCAGTGCTTCTCAAATTTCAACATTTGCGACCCAATGTTCAATCATAATTTTCATCTCCCCCCTCCATACAATAACAATACATAATAACAATATAATTCAATAATAGTATAATTTGGCATAAAAAGCTACAATACGACTTTAATTATAAGCCATACAAATTATCAAGGTAAGTATTAAATTTTGTATATACTTTTATGACATGCCATCGAGTCAATGGCAATTATTAAACCTGTTATTGACTTAGTATTGTTAAGTTATCAAATACATTGCCCAGTACTGATATTTTATAAATGTATTACATCAGTGTAAATGTTTATTTTATTTTTTTATTATGTCAGAATGTATTTTGTTTTGCTTTCTTTCAGTAAATTAATAACTTTTTAAAAATAATCTTTTTTTCGATATGCTCGCCCCCCCCCCAGTTTGAGAAACGTTGGTGTAACTGTAATTAGTGAATTTTATGTTCGGCAGGAATAGATGATCGGAAAGAAATCTTGTAAACAATATTTTTCCTCAGAAAAAAATCACCAATAAACCTATTAATAAAAATACTGTAGTTTTTGTAATCATGAAATAAATCAGTTTACTTTATTTATATGATTTAAATTTTGTAACGTTGTAAATTTTATTTATGAAAAATAAATAACTTGTATTTATAAATATATATGTGTTCTTAATAAATTTCCGTGAAACTGTGTCGACACAAGTTCATTATAAACAAAATTATAAAGATAATAATTAGAATCCCAGAAAAATATACATTACATAAAAATAACCCTAAACCATAAACTTTAAAAACTTCTGGTGTACTTAAAGAGCTATTTCAGACTGGTTTTATATATCCTGGACTTTTAATTTACATTGAACAGATTAAGGATTCCTGTACAAACAGCAGAATCAGGTGAACTGCCAACACCATTTGGAAATACCCAGATCACTTGCATCTTGAGTCTCGATCATGCCCTTGAGGATTTACAAACACAATACACTGACCTCCTATCGTAGCATTCCCTAGAATGGGTAGTTCTTGGAAAATCCAAACATTAAGAATATGATCTAGGACTTCGTCAACCGCAAACTATGTTTCAAAATTTATTTAAATAGTTTAAAAAATACAAACTGAAGAGCAACCATAATAATAATAATAGAGTAATTCTGCTTTTTATTACGTTTGTTGGATAATAAAAGAGTCACGACCTATTTTATTAATATTTTATCACTCGCATAATCGAAACAAGGTGAAAGAAAATTAATACTTTGCGCATAATAAAAGAGTCTAGTTTCTTCATTCGAATTCAATCTTTATCTTGAGTGGCATTCCAATTATTTTACAAAAGCTTGTCTAATTCTTTCTCTGTAACGGTTATACTTTTATTAGCAATGTAGGTAATTTTCGAGTAGTTTTGTTGCAACAAAAGAAAATGCTACAAGATCAAAACTCGGCATGTACATAAAATCAGATATCCACATCCCATTTGTTATTCCCGCGTATATTTTAGATGGTTCCGAACTCAGTTTTTTAAATTAGTTGTCAGCTATAACAAGTTTAAATTTTAAATTCTTACGGCTGTTTGTTGTTTTTTGGTTTCTGAACGCTAATATTACGAGTTTGAGTACTTCCAATGTTATAAAAAGATATTTTTATGCTAACAGTTAATTATTTGCTAAAACGGCTAAAAACAGGTCAGTTTGTAATAAATCTTCAGAAATTGTAAATTAAAATAGATTTTTTCTTAAAAAAATATACTTAATAAACAAAATTGTTAAAAATAATTTTTGTTTCATTTTTCATTCTCATGATTAAATTTGATTCTTCTTATGTAAAATAATATTATTTCAATTATATATATATAATGGCATCTATATTAGCATATTGAATAAGTGAATTGTAAGTTACTTGTATAATAATTTCTCTTTTATTTGAAGTAATTTTTTTTGTCTAGTCCTTTTTTATAGTTTTTTTTTTGTTTATTCCGAAAAAGATTCTTAAATTATTTTTTCTTAGATTATTCTTAGATTATTTTTTTTTTGTTTTTGCGGGAATTTAAAATTTTGAAACAGGCCCTTATTCTTTTTTTTTGTTTTTGGTACATGAGCAAAATCTTCTCGTAACAACATCGATACTTAGAAGTGTAAAAAATACTATATATTTATAGAAATATCCCGAAAGGCGATTTTTTTCCTTTGAATACAAAGTTCGATATTTTTCTCTAATTAGTCAATATAAAGTGAATGAAAACTTTTTAACTTTTCAAACAGGCATTCATCTCTTTTTTCATGTCATGAAAAGGTCATGATATTTGATTTTAAAAAGATGAAATTTTTCTTTGGATTTCTAGTACACTTTAGTAACGATGCATCACGGATATTGATCTATTTTTTTAAAAAAGAAATTGAAATGATTATACACTTTAAAATAAATATAAATATTTAAATTTGAAGCAATTGCATATTTATTACCATTATTATCTCCGGTACAGGATACGCGAATTATTTTGCATTTGATTGTTGTATCTATATCAAGTATTGTGAAGTACATTTGTTTTAGGTTGAAAAAAAATCAAAAATAACACTCCATATTAAAATCCATTTTCATTTTTTGAACAAAGTTAATTCATATATAATAATCATGTTCATAATTTCTCTCTCTCTCTCAATTCCATATAAATCTAATTGAAGGAAATATAATGAAGATTAAATTACATAAATGTAAGAGTTGTTTCTATTATTAATGTCATAAAAATGATATATTACTTAGAGTATATCTCACTCACACATTAAGTTTCAAGAAATAATAAAGATCATCCTTACTTTTATCGTCATATTCCAACAGCTTGGCAAATTTTTCTGACCTTGCTTGTTCTCTTCTTTCAATTTTTTGGATTTTAGAGAGAGCTCCTACTGTTAACATGAGAGCCATAGCTCTGTAGAAGTATGAAGATACCATAATGTAGAAGTCTGTTAATAAAGGAAAGACAGTCAGGTCATATTTATTGAAATATATTAAAGTTTCTTTTATCAAATATTATATTTAACACACAACTTTGCAATGATCCACGATTTAACGAGAATCATGTTTAGTGAGAAAAATAATGTAATAATGTGTAAAAATATCCTTTGGCAGATAAATTTTATGTTTCTTATACAAAACCATTTGGTTGTAATATACATTATATTTCTTTAAGTAAATCGTTTTATATATATATATATATATTTCTGTTTAAGTGATAACTGTTTCCGTAATTGATAAGTAAAATAAAATTTGTAAAAAAAAAAGTTCATTGGGAGATTTTTTTTGAACTTTTCTAAGGGATTTTTTTAAAATCTGGATTCTTAGGACGGCGCCCTTTCGAGAATGGCTGAAACTTTCAGAAAAAAAGATCTTCGAAATTTCCACCTTTAACGGCCAAGTTGGTTTCACACTCAGAGATGGAGACAAATCTGAGACTCTAACAGACTCTCTGAAACATCTGCTTAATGTTACTAATATTCATAACTCATTTCCCGATAAATTTATCTCTAAAATTGCTAATAACAATCTTGAAAAGGAAAATAATTTTTTTGATATTCACATCCTCTCTCCCTTCCACACTCCTTTCTTAAATCTTGAATCATATCGCGTGAAACTTAAAATTTTTTAAAGAAAAAGGCATACTAATGAATTTCTTAAAAGTCTCCCAAATTAAATTTCTTTTCAAAATTGCATGCATCATAAAAAGAATTCTTGATATCGGCTATTTTTCTATTTTCTGGAGAACTGCCAATGTCATCCTGACTCTAAAAGTAGGTGAAGATTCCACACAATCATAGACCTATTTCTCTTTTAACAGTTCTTAGCAAAATTAGCGAAACAATTAGAAATTGCCTAAATAATTATCATACTAGTAGAGATATTCGTATACCAGAGCAACCTGGGCCCATGTCTAAGATCTATTGTGAGTTGTCGAACACATATCTGGGTATGGAAGAAAGGAAACCACTAGGGTGATTTTCTTTGATATCCAAAAAAAAAACCCTTTGATTAGGCTTGTGGCACAATGATCTTATTTATAAATTGATAATATTAACACCCCTCCCCCAAAAATTTAATTAAAATTTTTAATTACTATTTAAACAATAGTAACTTTACTGTTAGTCACACACACACACACACACACACACACACACACACACACACACACACACACACACACACACACACACACACATTCAGACTAACTCTCAGCTTAGAAATACTATTGCTAGAGTCCCACAGGTCCAACGTTATTCAAAATTATATCAACGGTATCCCTAAACATGGCAATCATCTGTATAGACGCCGATGATATTGTGATACTGGCTAGTTAGAATAATCCTAAAATTGTCGCTCGAGCTCTTAATAGGCCTTTTGTAACTCTGAAAGACTGGTTCTCCTATTGGAATATATCTTTGAATATCCCCAAAACAGAGTACGTCTCCTTTTCTTGCAACCATGAAGTAATTAATCCTCATAGTTAGCTTCATCATAACTGGATACTCTGGTTTTTACATACTTCGATATTGTAATTGATAACAAATATACTTTCTGCCAACACATCACACACGGTAAGACAAATTTATACAATTCAGCTAATTTAATAATCCCACTAACTGGACGTAAATCTAAGTAGAAATAACAAAATGTTTATTTATATATACACTGATCCTCAGATTACTCTTACGCTTACGCTTGCCCGATTTGGGCAAATGATACTAATACTCATATAAAAACACTTGAATGTTGTCCAAATTGCATTATTAGAGAGATCCTTAAAACTAGGTGATTTATGAGAAATGATATCAAAGTAATCTATCCATATCCAAGTTAAAAAAATTGAAATGAAAAAAATATCTCTTTTGATTATTTTGATGTAATAGATTTATCTCAAAATCCCACTTTAAATCATGTTGAAAGGTACTTTTCGAACATTAATCTTCACAGACTTACACATATCAATAAAATAATTTCTTTTTTAACCAATTCTTAAAATTTTCAGTCTTTAAACTACCTTGTTTTTCTACCTCCATTTTTAGGTGGCCAATCAGATCGTTTCTTTTCCTTTTAGTAACTTTTCTAATATTCTCTGATTTCTCGATCTTAACTTTGCTCTACATCCTGATTGGTTGAGCAAAGTTCCACCCATCATAGGTTTGGGATTTTTACTCTTCTTGTATTTTTTCCCGGTTTTACTTGTTATTTTTTAAGGTATCCGACTGCCCTAAAATTGTGAATTTTGCCAAAAGACAAATATTTTATAGGCCATCTTATTAGCTTTTTAAAAATACCAAATTTATTATTTTCCGTTCACTAGAACAAAAACTACAAGTGTTTTAGTAAAAACAGATGTCATTACTTTAAGCAAGATGTCATTCTTTAAACCGCGTTTTATTCGAAAAGTGTTTTTTTTTTTGAAAATGCTAAAACGGGGACAGCGATTGCTCAAAAAGTTTTGAAAATAATTAACTGAAATTTTTGTGTATGTTCTGTATAATAGTAGAAGTGTTTTAACCTTCAGATTTATCAATCACTGCTTCATTACAAAATTTACAATCCCTTAGGTTAATATAATCACTGTTTCTTAAGCAATTTCCTATAATAACTAAGATAAAGGGCTCTAGTTTTTTGTAAAAATTGAAATATCTCTAATCCTCAAGGTCATTTCAAAAATGAATAACATAGCAACACATCAGAATTGAAAAATTGAAAATTTGTTGATAAACTTTTGGTACAGAATGGGCTGCGCTTATGTTATTTTTTTGTAAATTTTTATCCATTTTTTTCCAATTTTAGTAATAATAGTTTTTTTTTCTTCTTAATTTTAGCATATTTTTCTTAAAATGTGCTAAACAAATCTAAAAACAATAAAAAAAATCCCCATATCTCCATTTTTTTTAAAATAAAAAAGTTTTCGCAAGTAGTCGGATACCTTTAACTTTTCAGTTATAATTATTTTATCTCTCTTATTAAAGTTAAATTTTTCGAATCAGGTAAGTTTATTTCGTTGCGCGTTACGTTTTCCACCTGCAACATTGTAATTCGGGTTTCGCCTTCAAATTTATTGTGTGATTACTTGGCTTGTATCTTGTTTCTGTAGTATTGTACGTATAATAAAAATATTTTCGATAAAAAGTTGAAGTCGTCACTTTAATAGAACTTGAATCTATTTGATAATGTTTTATTATGATGGTAAAAGTTTAAGAACAATTTTAATTACTTTTTTCTAAATTAATTCTTTTTTTTTTCTTCCTTTCCATCTAACTTTGACCTATACTGAATTGCTTTATTTTTATTTTAAGTTTTGCTTTCAATTAGATCCATGGCAGTTTAATATTTCTTTAATGTTCTGTATGTATGTGTGTTTTCATACGTCACAAATAATCATGTGAATGTTAATATATGTTAAATTTTATCGAGGAATTAAAAAAAAAGTAAAATTATAAAAATATATTTGTACACATTTATACATTATTTTCAATAATTATCATTAAATTTAATTGTTATTTGTAAATTATTAAAAAAAATATTGAATAAATTCATTTTTCCCCTAATAAATAATGAAAAACCATTGACTTATCTTACTGATACGGTTTAATATAACAATTTCTAAGACGAATAAAGGGAGAAATAGAATCTAAATTTTTTAAGTAAAAGGTATCAGAAATTTTATAGTTGTAATTTTATATTTTAACGATTCATTTATATTTACGAGTCAGCTTGGTGGCTTAGAGGCAGCGTGCCCGCTTCGTAAACCTATGGTTACGGGTCCGATCCGGCTTGAGTCAATAGATTTTCTGGATGCAAAAATCGTAGGCACGCATGTCATACGATTATGTGGTATGTAAAAGACCCTTGAACATGAATTTGGCTCTGGTACTCTCGGGAAAATTAAACCATGGCAATATCTAGCATCTGAGAAGAGCTTTAATTAAATTGATTCAAACACCCAAATATGGTAGTGAGAACCGCCACTAGATGGCGCCACCAGGAAATGGCTCTCACGTTTGGGGACTTGCCGTGCATGCAAAGTTACCAATATGCAGCCTATTAGGGAAAAATACTCACGTAAAACTGGTGCCTCATGATAAAAATTTAAATGAAGAGATTAACTTTCAATGGCTATTTATTTTCTTTAAATATATTAACCTAATAAAGAGAGACTTCTTTCTCATTAGAATGCTGTAGGTTAGGAGGGATTTATTAGATACACAGCTACTACAAATTTTTTGCTATAAATTTTTATCAAAATTATGTTAACCATTTTTTAAAAATGTTTTCTATATTTTGATTTATGTTGATGTTTAGGAATTGTTCAAAAAATCAACGAGAAATGCCTTTTCCTATTAAAATGAATATATTTTAAAGTTTTCTTAAAACAATTTACATTTTGGCATGTATCTAAAAGGAAAAAAAAAAGAATTTTTCTTAAAATTTTGCTTTAGCTTAAAATTATATACAAATAAAAAATTTCGCTTTCATTGCAGAAGTAAACTTATTACAGGTACATTATGATTATATTTTATTAAATTTCTGTCATAAATTTGCATTTTTAAATCAACAAGTGTATTATATTTTCTTTTGTAAACTAGATTAAAAAAGATAAAAACATTTAGGTTTAATAAAATTTTGTATTTTATTGCCTTTCATTTCATCGTTAGAATGTATACTTACTCAGTGGCGTACATACTCTTTTAAGAGGTTGGGGGAGTGAGCTGTATTCTAAAAAACACGTAGACAAGCCCTGAGGCATAATATCTATACCAAAAAGTAAAGAATCTGTTTCTCTATGGTGGGGGAAGAAGTTGAATGTCCAAACCGTACCCTTGTGTACGCCACTGTATTTAAGAAATATACTATAATATATAGGAGCTTTATACAATCATCAAACCTTTCTCAATTAAACAAGAAAAAATCTCATTTTATTTAAATTTTGATTAATACTGCGATATATTATCGACGATTGTTTAGCCTTTATCTTGAATAGGTATTAATTATCGTTAGAATTAAAAAGTAAATGCATACGCAAAAAATAACACAATTGCTATGGGCATTAAAAAAACATTACTTCTTATTTATTAAAAAAAATTTTCTTTGTATTATTTTTTTTATTTCACTATGCAATGGCTTGAAAAGGATGTTCAAATATGTTGCAATTGAAATAATAACGTTGCAAAAATTTAATTTCTAAAGAAATGTATAAACAGCAAAAATGAAAGAGTAATTTCATAATAAACACGTAAAATAGAAGAAAGAAAGAAAAAGAAAAGGAAGAGAGGGGGGGGGGGATAAATAATGAGATAATCATTTTTGCTGGAATTGTTATGAAGAAGTTTAAGCAATTACATGTCATTTTGTCTTTTGTTATTTCTAATCTAACGTTTTCAGCCAACATATTTCTAATAAAAACGTGTTATTCCATTTAAATAACTGGTAGTTGAATTTTGTGCAATTTTAAAGAATATACAATGACAGAAAATGATTACAGTTGTGAATGAATGCCAATCATCTCCTCCCCCCCCCCCCCTCAGTTTTTAAGGAGCGTTTCTTTTTTAAAGAAAACGTGACTGCAGAAATTCTCGTAGAGTTCACAAAATAATGATCATTGATACTTTGGTTGGAAAAATTATTGAATTTTTTCCCCATCAGATAGATTTTGACAGTTGATAAAATATTTCAAATGTGATTTAAGGGGGGATAGTACCTTGCGGAGTTTTGAAATTGCACTTTTTAGATTCCTTATTAACCAGTAAATTCTCCTTTTAATATAACTTTTTTACAGTTCGTGCAGCAAAGTACAAAATTTAAAATAAAAGAAAAGATTTTGCTATGGAATTATTGTATTTTTTTAAATAGCGTTAAGTATGAATATAAAAATAATAAAAACTAAATAGCTTTCTTTCTGTTACCCACAAGATATCTTTTGAAAGAATAAAGGTAGATCCTATATTTTACCCTCATATGGCATTGCGGGGGCTTAGGGGGAGTTATAGATAATTATTTCCATTTTTAAACTATTAGACGCAAAGTCCTTAAATTGGATAAATAGATTTCTTTCATAGGGTAAAGATCAGCTACAAGATGGGTTTTGGGAAAATAGCTCCCTAAGTAACGTTGCGTGGGATTAAGGGGCGTAATAGATAAATAATTTCGTTTTTAAACTACTAGACCTATCTGCTTGAAAATTGGTAGGCATGTTTCTTTCATGGAGTAAATATCCGATACAAAAGGAGTTTTAGGGAAATCAACCCCTGAGGGGTGTTGCGGGGGGTTAAGTGGAGATACAAATAGTTATTCCGATTTTTAAACCATTAGACACACAGTTTTGAAATTTGGTAAGCAGATTTCCTCTCATAGGGTAGAGATACGCTACCAAATGGGTTTCGTGAAAATCTACCCCCAAGTGGCGTTGCGGGACTTAAGGGGCGTTATAGATAATTATTTCCATTATTAAACTACTGGACGCATAGTCTTGTAATATGATAATCAGAATCCTTTCATGGATTAAAGATAACCTATATAATGTGTTTTGTGAAAATCGACCCCTAGGTGGCGTTGCGGGGGCTCAAGGGGCGTTATAGATAAATTTTTTTCCATTTTTAATTTATTAGACTTACAGTCTTCAAATTTAGTAAGCAGATTCCTTTTATAGAGTACAGTTGCCAAAATAGGTTTTGTAAAAACAGACCCCCAAGTGGAGCTGCAGGGGATCAAGGGGCGTTATAGATAATTATTCCCATTTTTAAACTATTTGACGTACAGTCTTGAAATTTGTTAAGCAGATTCCCTTCGTAGAGTAGAGAACCGCTACAAAATAGGTTTCGCAAAAATCAACCCTTAAGGCTCATTTTGGTGGATTAAGGGGAGTAATAGATAAATATTTCCGTTTTTAAACTATTAGATCTACTTGCCTGAAAATTGGTAGGTATGTTCCTTTTATGGAATAGAGTTCTTCCAACAAAGAGTAAAACTAAAATCGATCCCTAAGGAGGGTTGCGAGGAGTCAAGGGGAGTTATAGAAAAAAAAATCATGTTTTTGAATTGTTAGATCCACATACTTGAAATTGGTTAAGCATGTTTTTTTTTGATGAATAGGGATCCACTAAGAATGCATGTGAGGAAAATCAACTCCTGGGGGAGCAAGGGGTTACTGGGGCGTAGAAGCGAAAAATTGACAAAAAAATCTTTTTATTGAACTACAAGGACTTTATATTATTTAGTTTGGAATTTTCTTTTGTTGAATTGAAATCCGCTAAGAACGGTTATTTTGGAGAACGACTCTCAACGGGATTTCAGGGGGGGGGGGGCATTGATAATAAAAAATTCGTTTTTGCTCTATTAGATTTAGACTTTAAATTTGGATTGCATGTTTATTTTACGGAGTAGAGATCCCCAAAATTGGTTTTGCTGAAATCCACTTGGTTATAGGATTACAAGGTGCAAACATCATTCTATACTTTAATTTTAGAGATTAATTAAAAAATACAAATTAGAAGTTCTTTCCTTTTTTTTTTTTTTTATCAAGAGGCGAGAGTTACAGGTATAAGTATATTTTTCAATACAATCGAATTTATAATGCTAGGACTTACATATCAATAATTTATATATATATATATTTATAAGACATCATGAAATACCCAGCAAAGCGGGTGGCTAAAGGCTAGTGATAATATATACATTTTTCTTCAGCAAAGTGTGTATATACTTGTTTGCTCACATTTTTATATAAATTTTTATGCAGTTGAATCTGGAGATATAAAATAAGTTTTAAGTAAACAAATTATAAGGATAAGTAAAATAAACCTGAAAATACATCAAGTTTTTCTTTTTAAAGGATCCCGATATATCTTTCTCCCCGATATCGTTAATGCTTCCATTTTAAAATACAAGTAAAAAGAATATTTCTTTGATTTCATATGATGTAGGTTAATGTAACTTCGAATATCATAAACATTTCTTATTCCACTTTATATATCCGTCCGCGTTACTCACTATTACATCGTTGATTTAGAGCAGTTGTCATTTCACGCGGTTTCCGTAACAGGAACATCCTTTGTAGCAATACTACAGCCCGAAGGTGGATAATAAAAATTGCGACTTTTATAGGAGTGTCTGTTTATTTAACTCATTTAAAGAACTGAAAAGAAGAAAAAACGACTTCTAATAATAATATAAGTAACTGGAATATATGTAAAAATAGAAAGAGAGCAGTTTGCATTTTCTTCGCTATTTAAACGTGAAATTTGAAGTTTTACCCTTTGTACATCATTTGGCAAACCATTTCTTGATCGAAACATTGTAGAAATTCTACTTTTTCCGAGAGCCATTAAATCTAAGTCCTCCCGTTGGTATGATGTGGAAGTTTGGAGAGTGGGGTGCCAGCTCAGATGTCGTCCTCGTCACTTCATTATCATTTCAAAATTGTCAGTCTATCACTGATATCCACAGTGTAAACTTGATATGCAAAGTCAACAAACAATAAATTAGTCACACTTATTTTAAGTTAATATATTTCTAAAAATATTTTTTCGCTCCAAATAAAGGCCGCATTTTTTTAGTGTCAGTGAGATTTCTAAAAACTTTGGGTGATTTCCATGTACTAAGGGCTTCTAAAGATTCACATAAAAATGTCCATGCTTAAAATTTGCAAATAGTAATCAAAAGACTGTAAGTAAAGTTGCCTTGGAGCTGATTTAATATATCTGAACATATCTTGTGAAAAAAAAAAAGAATTTCTTGGAACTTCTGAATTAGCATAAATTGAATTGCTTCAAGTGACAGTATTTCAATAATTATTTTGCTATGGTCGAAATAGAAGAGAGAGAGAGAGAGAGAGAGAGAGTTTTCAATTTCTTTTTCTTCATTCTCTTTTTTTTTCACTAAAAGGTTAACCCTCAATACAGATTTAAAAAATTTTCACCATTTTCGTTTTCTAGTTTTTTCGTTAGGATTTTTCCAATACTATTGCTATAGACCAAAAGAATATCTTCAGACTGAGATAAAATAAAAAGTTTTTGGCACATTTTCTTTTTTAAAATTCTTCTGCTTATGTATATGTAGTACTTGAGATTTAAAATTATTTTATCAGCTTTGAATTATATTTCAGAGAAAAACACAGAAATTAAAATTTCTTTGTCTTATCATCCGCTTTTTCATCGTAGAATTTTTCTTGAAGTAAAATCTTACACATTTCATTTTCACTAAAAATTTGGTGAAAAACAGAGAGCTTCTTGTAAGCGAAAACTGTATCAAACTTTTGTATGAAAACTGTCTTAGATGTGAATATAAAAAGAAACCAGTACATGGCTTTGTTTAAAATTATAAATCTTATAATGTTTCTAAATTATCTATGGATAAGAAATATAATACTGTAAACATTCATTAAATGAATAGCTTCAAGTTAAATATTCCTTGTTACATTGAAAGTAAAATAATTTTTTGAAGATGTTTTACATGCATATTTTTAAACGTAAAATTTATGGCTATTTTTTGAAAATTTCATCCGCAATCTTTGCTGGCTTAGCTTCAGTTTTTAAAATTATTGATTATTATTTACAAAGGAAAACCACATAAAATTTTCAACATTAAATTTTTTATATAAATGATTAAAATGGTTATCACTTGTTGAAATTTTTAAAAAATCTATTATTATATGAACATTTATTTTACAAATTACATGCTACGTTAAAAAAAACAGTAATGCAAATAATAACTGATGTAAATAAAAATATTTCTGCGAAAAAATTATCATTGTTAAATATTTGTGATTATTAGTAAATTTCATATTTATTAAGTGCTTAAATTTTACGTTTCTTTTTATTTCCGTAAAATACAGCGATTGTACATATGTAACGAGTACCCTATACTTTCAAACTGCATTTTTAATTTTTTTAGGTATATTCGTCTTATAGTGCTCAACCCCTTTTTTATGAAAGAGCTTGAAATGTACGTATGCAATGCTCTTATGCTTTTAAGTCATTTATTCGGGGAATTATCCCAGGAATTTGAAAAAAAAAATATTTTTCTAGAACTATAGCCTTTTAAATTCATTAGGAATGCTATATATATATATTTTTTAAATAAAAAATATTCCTACCTATGTAGATTTCTAATTTTTTTATGACAATCTCTTTTTTTTATGTTTGAAGTTATCATTTTTATACCCAGCGTATAACGCGCATTTGTAAATTTCTGTCTTACTTTTGGAGTTAAAGTATCCGACTTAGTTGCGACAACTTTTTTTTTTAAAAGGAGATATGGGGATTTTTTTTTGTTATTTTTAGATTTGTTTAGTGCATTTTAAGGAAAATGTGCAAAAATTAAGAAGAAAAAAAGAAGTTATTATTACTAAAATGGGGAAAAATAGGTAAAAATTGACAAAAAATAGCATACACCCTGCACCAAAAGTTTATGTTATGTGAACAAATTTTCAATTTTTTCAATTTAATGTGTTTCTATATTAATCAATTTTGAAATGACCTTCAGGATAAGAGATATTTTTTTTAACAAAAACTAGAGCACTTTATCTCGGTTACTGTATGGAAATGCTTATAAAGACAGTGATTATATTCACATAAGGGACTGTAAATTTTGTAATAAAACAGCGATTGATAAATTGGAAGGTTAAAACGATTCCACTATTATACAGAACTTACAGAAAAAATTGTAGCAATCGCTGATCCCGTTTGATTAATTTCAAAAAATCACATTTCGAGAATAACGCGTTTTAATGTATGACATCTTGCTTAAAGTAATGACATCTGCTTTTACTAAAACACTTGTAGTTTTTGTTCTAGTAAACGGAAAATGATAAATTTAGTATTTTTATAAAACTAATAAGATGGCCCATAAAATAAAATCATAAAAAAAAATTGTCAATTTTTGCCAAAATTCACAGTTTTAGGGTAGTCGGATACCTTAAAAGTGCGCATTATATCCCTGATTTTATGGTATATATCTAAGTTTATTGCATAAAAAAAGAAAGAATAAAAATCGCATGAATAGATATAAAATGCAAAGATTGATTTTAAAGTTTCCATTAAGAAGGTATGTGAATGTATTAATTATCAGGGATTGTAATATATATTTTACTTCCACTTAGTAGTGTGTTTACATGACTAAAAGGAAAAATTCTTATAAAAGATCAAATATAAATGAAATAGAAAATAACACATGTAATGAATAACATATTTTCTTTAATGTAATAACAGATATGTAATCGCGAAAAATGATTTTAAAAAAGTTTATTATATTATTGATTTATTATCTTATACAAAAATATTCGTAAAAATACTTTAAAGTGCTTATTTTCACATATCTTTTTTATTCTTTCTGCACGAGTAATTTTTTGAAATTTAGATTTGAATCCTTAAGATGATGGTAAAAGACGTTGGTTTGTTGATGGTAAAATTAGAAAAAATAGTCAATAATGGCTAAATATAAAGAAATTTTTGCTTTTTTTATTATAATTTATTATCTTATTTGTAATTGTTCCCAGATATTTTAGATAAAAGTATATTTTGAAATGTAGAATTTTATTAAAATTAAAATAGGATGGATGCTTATATGAATACACTCATTAATAATTTAAAATACTTGAAATATTTTTCATGATTAATTATGGTAATGGAATCATAATTAGTAAAAGATAGAATAAGTTGATTTAAAAATAAGATTTAACCAATAAAAAAGTTTTTTTTTTTAAATTTATAAAAAATAGCCATTGATATATATAAATAAATCAACATTTGATAATTCTTACAAGTCTAAAAGTAAAAATAATGTGTATAGAATAGAAGAAAAATGAATTTTTCTAAATAGATATATGAAAAACCATTTTAAATCTTTTTAATGATATTCAATTTGAAAAGAAAAAAAAACAACGAATAAACCATTTTTCAGTGTTATAAAAGAAATGTTTGGGATATTTTTAACTTTCTATTCACCAGTAAATAGTTTCTCGTTTCAAATCAGTTAATAATGATATTTTTACAAACAAGCAATTTTTTTAAAAAAAATTTTAATTTTTCAAATTTTTGATTAAAGGGAGGAGATATTTATACATTTCGATTCTATAATTATAAGATTTTGCGGGGTTTCAGACTGACCACTTGAACGAAACATCTGCACATGCACTCCAGCGCCTAAGGTCACGTAAACTGAGATAGGCACAGTAGACCTTGGCACTTATTGGCTGTTGCGCCACTGAGTTTAATTATAAATTCATTATAAAATTTGTTTCATGCACAAAAGATAAATGCTTATATCTGAATATTAAAACTCAACTCAACGTACCATTCTGTGTTATAACACGGACATGCTATTTAATATTATTCACAAAAATAGAATTAAAATGAGAAAAAAAAATATTTTTGTAAATAAATTTCTATTCTTTTATAAAAAGCAATATAATGGCTAACAACAGTCAAAGACTCGATAAAACTTTAGCTACTGTAAGATATTATTATATTTTAAGGTATCCAACTACTTTCGGAACCGTGATTTTTCAAATACGTACAAACAATTATATTTTTTTAATATTTAGGATTACTTAGATTAGAATACACGCATGAAATTATTTTAAGAATATTATTACAATTAAAAATGATTTAAATGCAATACTTTGGCAAAAAATGAATGTAGAATAATTTATTTTCCAAATGTTCTTCTTTTATGGAAAATGAATCTGTAATAATAATATTTTGCCTATATATATCTCAGATCTCTGTACAGAGCCTGAACTGGGATTTTTGAAATGTATAATTTAGAAGTGAATTTATCGATATTTTAATACATCAGAGTCTAGAAATTTTAACAGAAAAATACAGATAATTATTTCAATTGGTAGTAAGTAATTCTGAAAATAATGTGAATTTTTCAAAAGTCACAATTCAGGCCCTTTGGAGAAGTCTTTGCTAAATAAAGCAAAAATAAGCAAAATAATAAGCAAGCAAGATAAGCAAAATATTCTTATTATCGAAGCATTTTTCATAAAAGGGGAATTTTTTGAAAAAAGTTAATTCTAAGTTCATTTTTTGCCAAAGTATTTCATTTAAATAATTTTTTTATAACACTTTTATACGTGTATTCTAATCTAAGTGACATTAAATAGTAAAAAAAAAAATATCCGCTTCTGCGAAATCACGGTTCCGAACGTAGTCGGATACCTTCAAGAAAATAAAAGAGTTCACTTTAAAGAAAGCACTTAAACTAGCATTAAATTTCCGGATTTTCGAAGCCCGATAAAATCAATAAAAGTGAAAACGAATTAAAGTATTAAGGACAAGAAATTTCCATAAAACATGCTTTTCCCACGCCAAAAAACACCATAAACCAAACTTAAATCCCACGTAATTTGACAACAACCACGTGCTACTAATCCATTCCGATTGAGTAAGCATTGTGAACAGCAGCGGCAAATTAACTCATGAAAAACCACTCACCTTGGAAATAGACGAGAGTTGCCGTACCAATAACCTGGTATCAGTGTGTCGTTGAAACAAACATGTATCTCAAGTAAAAGATGAAATCGCTTCTGGCCCACTCAATTATGCAGAGACTTGCTTCTTCTGGTGTCTGAAACCTGTCGAGGGGAAAAAAGATCCCCGGTACAGAGAGAAAGAGAAAAAAAATTAGAGCAACTTGCTGAAGATGCAGGGTGGCATGGAGGAATTTTAATAGTTGCTTGCGGTTTCGGAAGTATGGTGGTGAAAAAAAATTAGCAGTGGATCTATTCGGATTCTTTTTTTTTTTTTAATTCGGGGTGGTGGATTTCTTTTTAGTGTCTCCAGGCTATAGGGTACGAATGCCATGATGGAGCAGGGTTTGTCTTTTACTTTTAAACTGGATTTTGTGTTGTTAATTATGATGTTGGGTTTACAAAACAGTTTTAAATAATTATAGTTCGTCGTTCGGGATTAGATGTTTTGTTTATTAATAGTGGATGGGGTAACCGCGCGAAACTTGTTTCGTTTCGAAATGTAATGAACGGTTTAAGATTCTCTATTAAGTGATTTTGTGTGTTAAAATTGATTGTATGTGTGTAAGCCTAAATTATTTTTGCTTAATTTTGTATCATAAGGAAGAAGTTGAATATATAATAATAATACTTAAAGAAATGTTGAATAAATTGAATATATATCCTGCAAGTTAGAGGTAGCTTATAAAGTCTGAAATAGAGAGCAATATGTATAATGAAGAAGTCAATTGAGTAAACTGGAAAACTATTATATTTTTCAAAGCCGTCCCTAGGGATTCCAATACCGGGATACCGAAAACAGGTATTTTGAGCCATTTCTACAATTTCATAATACCGGTATTCACAAGTTTAAATACCGTTTTTTCGGTATTTACTAGAAATATTTTAAATTGTCCCCACTATATGTTCAGGGAACGCCAACATTGCCAAATAGTATACCTTTTAATATTATGTCTTCCTAACGGGCGAAATTAATTAGACTGTGAGTATAAAGTTGTATCTTACAATCAAGAGAGGTGATAAAATATATGAATAATCCAAGAAGGTGGGCCCAAACTATCCTATTATAGCTCACAGCGATACTGCACACACGCAGGATTCGTTGCCTAATACTCGTATCTGTAAAATCAAGGTTGTAGTTGTGAAAAAAGTGCATAAAATTTATATATTTTTTTTAATTGGTGAGTTTGTTATTCACTTTGCATTTGCATATCGTACTTAAGGGTTAAAAATATTTTTCAGCATCTTTATATATACACTCCTAAATAATAACCCATAATAATGAATAAGAATAACTAATCGCACAGAAGAACTGAAAAGAAGAAAAGAGACTAACCAATTCAAATTTGATCAAGTTTATAGAAAATTTTCTTACCCACAAACCTATTCACATTCAGAAGAATTTGGTACAGTTATCGAAGATGATGATGAAACTAATGTTGAATGCGAAAATGAATTGTCTCTTGAACAAAAATTAGAATTAGCGATAACTAAAAAAATTTCAACAAGCCAAAATGCAATACGAAAATCAGCAATATCCAAAATCATCCGACGAGAAATCGATTTATTTGAAGATGAGGGATTTAGAAGTAAATACTTGGATATTTACAATTTCTTGTAATTTAAATAAATAAGATGATCCTTCACTTTTTTTTTGTGATTCTTTATATACTGTTATAGTTTATGTTGCAAATAATTTTTTGTAATATTTATACTCTCTAATAAAACTGGCAGATAAAACAAAGAAATACCTGTGTTTTCTTTCTTTTTCTAAAATTTCTACTATCGGTATTAAAACCGGCATCCCGGAATCAAGATCTAAAAAATACCGAATACCAGTGTTGAACTTTTGGCCCGATATTGAAATCCTTAACTGTCACTGACTTAGGACAGGGAAGTATAGGTAAGTTTGCCTTATACGATCCTAACCTTCCCCATCGGCAAAGCCGATGCATTAAAGCTGTGCTACCCAATCTTTTAATCGTCGCCACCCGGTCAACGTTTGATAACTTTACCGCGACGGGCTAAAGGGAGAGGGACGTTTATTGTTTATATTTTAGATTGTTTTTACTTAATTTTAATTTAATTGTACTTAAATATGCTTTCAGAATACAGTACAACGTCATTTATTCGAACATTCATTATCTGGAGCGTCACATATCCGGACCAAAGTCCGGATAAGTTTTCGAACCGAGCAATGCTCAACAGTTGTTTCGCGCTAGGTCAAAAGTGAAGGAAAAACTCAAGGTGAGGGATACTTGGGGAATTTCAGTTGTGTGATTTGGTAAACATCTGCGCGGAATATTAGATCAGTTTGTTTCCAAGTGAGAGGATGTATACATGCTCCTTTGTTGAGTCTTGTTGATGTAGAAACCTGGATGGCATGCGATGCAGAAGACTGTGGATTTCAAATGCTAAAGGGAGACGAGATTGTGATTTCTGTGCAAGTCGACGATGAAACGGATGAAGACGAGGACAACAACAACGAAAGTAGCAAGGTTCCATCAAATTCTGACGCGTTTCTGCATTAGAGACAGATATGGAGTGGTACGAATAACAATCAGAGTTCTGTCCTACTCAACTACTGCTGCTCAAGAGAATCAGAGACCTTGCAGCGAAAACACGGTGTACAATGGTACAGCGAAAAATAAGTGATTATTTTCCACAATAAAGATAAAATTGCGGCATTTTGCACCTATTTTGCTTTTTTTCTTCGAGCACGTTTCATGCATGTGAGGACTTTCAATATTCGTATAGTGTCCGGTTTCATATACTGCATGGATCGCATTCGGTTTTCGGTTATCCGAACAATAGCGTATTCGAACGATGTCCGGTCCCAATTGATTCGGATAAACGACGTTCTACTGTAAAATATATTTACACCAAAAGAAGATTATAAAAGGATTTTTAATGGAATATAAAGTGATTTCTGTGGAAAGTCACACAATGAAAAAGTGAGAAATATGCCTTAGTAAATAAAATGGAAATAAATTAATGTTCCTTGAGCGGTCTGATGCAATTTGATCCATAATAACAAAGATAAAGTGTTCTAGTTTTTACAAAAATTAAAATATCTCTCATCCTGAAGGTCATTTCAAAAATGAATAACATAGCAACACATCAGAATTGAAAACTTGTTCATAAACTTTTGATACAGAATGTGCCACGTTTATGTTACTTTTTGTAAATTTTTACCCTTTTTTTCCCATTTTAGCAACAATAATTTCTTTTTTTCTCCTTAATTTTAGCATATTTTTCTTAAAATGTACTAAGCAAATCTAAAAACAACATAAGAATCCCCATATCTCCATTTTTTAAAAAAAATTTGTCGCAAGTAGTTGGATACATTAAGATACCCCATAAAAATACCTCCTTTTATAAAATTGCGATATTTTCTCACGAATTCAGAGCTATAAAATTAAGTAAATGATTTTTATCCAAAAAAGAAACGCAAGTACAGATGTAAGATGTTTTAATTGCAATGACAGCGCTTCAATGGACACGCGTTCATAAATGTGCCTCCCAAGCCAGGCGAAGAAATTTAATGAATTTTTCCTCCTGTCATTTTTAAAGAAACTCTAGAATGATGCTTATCTATTTGACAAACTGTCATTAGTTTGGAAACCAGGAACTTAGCCTCACTTATCTATCTGACCTTTTGATCAATATCTTCAAAATATGAGGAGTTGAAAAGCTTTCATTTTGCCGCTGACGTTTTTTATTGATGAGTTCTATTGATAAGAATACTTTTTTTTATGATTTAATGATTCCTAAAGATATAATTACATAAACATTAATGTATTTATATTACAAAGGAGTTAAAACATATAGAATTATGAGAATAAAGCACCGTTGTAGGTTTCTTGTAAATTTTATATTTAATTTTAATGTCTTCCTGTGTCTCGAAATTAAATTATTCTAAATTTAAAAATTGCAATTTTTTACTGAAAACTAATTTAAATTTATACTCGAATAATTATTTTAATTAGAATACTTGATATTTCCGTGATTCTTAAGTACAGCTGTTTTTTTCTAAAGCAATCGAATCATAAAGCTATTTTTGTCGCGACCATAAGGTTACAAGGTGAAGTTTGGGATTCCGAATGAACAGACATTGTTTTCAGAGTAAATAATTTAATAGTTTATCAATTTACTTTCAAGCAAGATTATAAACCGAGGAAACAAACAAATTAAATGGGTACCTTAAATTCCTAAGACAAATAATTAAGCACTTAACCGAGTGTGCACTCTTCAGATCTCAACTAAGTCAACTGTATATTTCGATCTAAAGCAGAGGTTCACAAAATTTTTTGTCTCATTGACCTCTTAAAATACTTTTCAGTTGGGGTAGACCCCTGCTTACCTAATATTGAATTTTTGTAAATTTATCAACTTAAGGTATCCCACTACCATAAAATTGTAAATTTTGCCAAAAATTGACACATTTTTATGATTTAATCTTATAGGCCATCTTATTAGCTTTATAAAAATACCAAATTTATCATTTTCCGTTCTCTAGAACAAAAACTACAAGTGTTTTAGTAAAAGCAGATGCCATCACTTTAAGCAAGATGTCATACTTTAAAACGCATTTTACTCGAAATGTGTTTTCTTTTTAAATGCTCAAAGGGGTCAACGATTGCTCAAAAAGTTTTGAAAATAATTAGCTGAAATTTTTTCTGTAAATTCTGTATAATAGTAGAATTATTTTACCTTCAGATTTATCAATCACTGTTTTATTACAAAATGTACAGTCCCTTATGTGAATATAATCACGGTTTTTTTTAGCAATTTCATGTAATAACTAAGACAAAGTGCTCTAGTTTTTGTAAAAAAGAAAATATCTTTTATCCTGAAGGTCATTTCAAAAAGGAATAACATAGCAATACATTGGAATGAAAAATTGAAAATTTGTTTATAAACCTTTGGTACAGAATGGGTCGCGTTTATGCTATTTTTTTGTAAATTTTTACCTATTTTTTCCCATTTTAGTAATAATAATTTCTTTTTCTCTTCTTAATTTTAGCATATTTTTCTTAAAATGTTCTAAAGAAATCTAAAAATAACAAAAAAATCCCTATATCTCCATTTTTTTGAAAAGTCGGATACCTTTAATATCTTTTTGACAACTGGTACAGAGCAACTTAATTTAAAGATTTAAGTTTCTTACTATAGTGAAGTATAGAGCTTAAAACTTAAGAAACACATTTTAATTAAATTAAAATGTAATTAATATATAAAATAACTGATCTACATATAAATTTTTATAATAGGAGGGATTAATCTGGTGCTTCAATAACAAATTTTCAACATTTGACATCAATCTTGTCAAGTTTAACCCTGAATCTCCTCGGTTAGTAGTGTCCAGTCTTTTTCTCTTTCTTTCTTTTTTTATTTTGGAGACTGGCAACCGCGCTGAAACTCTTTCTCATTAAGAAAAGCAATTATAAAAAAAACTTTCTCTCAGTACTCTATATTTTGGGATAAATAAAAGGTATGTCTTTTTAAAGCCAAAATTGCTGACATCCGTTTTTAGATATTACTTTAAAATCTTCCTTATTGTCTATTTCGATCAGCTCATCTTGCAATATGATATATATTTTTTCACTGTGACTATATGAATTTAATGCCTACTGTGGTAGCCTAGTTTCAAAATTTGAATAGTGGGCATTTAAATGTTGCCCGTACGTTGAAATATCCTGTTCCTGGCAGATTGTGACAAACTGAGAAACTGAAAAAATTTATGACGTCCAATATTATACTCCTTTAGTTTAATTCTAGTAAGAAACGCTGAAATGATCGTCCTTGTTTGAATAAAATTTATACTGTCACCATGTAACTGCTAACTAACCTTATTAAGTTTAGTAAATATATCTGTTAAATAGGTTAAATCTGTCTTCCATTTGATTTAGTTTTCTTTTAAAATTAAAGTCTGTTTTAATTGAGTACCATTATCCTAGACCCCCATTTTCACTTTATGGACCCCTAAATTAATTTTTCCCTGACTTGGACCCCTTGTAGGTCGTCATAGACCACTGGAGGTCAATATAGATCACTTTGGGAACCACTGGTCGAAAGCTTCTTCTCAAGAACTTCCTATAGTCACTTCGCAAATATCACTACGATAGCAGCCTAACGACTAATTCTAACACTCACTTTGCTAAGGTTTAAATAGTGCTCAAATTAGCATAAAATCAAGTTTTCTCTATGGAAGGTGGTTTTAAACTCAAATAACAGTTAAAGAACTATTTTTTCCCAAGAGGATTAGTAGAAGGGCTCGAATAGAACCCGTCACATTTTGAATTTTATGCTTTGTAATGACCTCAACTGACATACACATTTAATCATCAAAAGCATTTGTATTTCAAATAATGATTTTAAGTATTGATTCTTTTTAAAATTGTTATAAATAGTAATTGTAATAAGACATTCGTTTGTTACAGAAAAACTTTTTTTAAAAAAATTCAAACTAATAGTTTTCATTCCAGAAACAATTTTAGAAACTAAAAAATTCTTTTCACTTAAGGCTGTTTTCTTCGAATGTTAAGGAATATTTTTGGTTATATTTTGATTTCCCCCGATAAAATACAGCATCATTTAACTACTCTCAACTTATTAAAATATATTTTATATTTCATCAATATTGTAATGTAAAATGTATTTTGAATTTCCCACTTTAAAGCAACGAATTATGATTTCATAAAGAATATTTCGAAAATTTAAGGGCACACTTCAGTGCACCCAATCAGTTTCTCAAGTATGTATGAAATAGAGATTGTTTCATAATTTTTTTTAAAATCAATGTAGATTTTGCTTGATGTAGGTAATTTTGCTTCAATAAAATTCTGCGAATGGGTTTTGGAACAAATAAGGGAAAATATAAATTAATTAAAGTCTGTAATTATTTAATTATGTTATAAAAATATTGTAAATGAAACTAGCCCGTATGTGAGAAAAAAAGAAAATAATTATTGGTTTTTTTAATGTAAAAAAAATACGAAATCACACACACATAAAACATTCTGCTAAAAAGGCGGAGGAAAGGTTTTTCTGTTGTTTCTTTTGTGATTAATCGCGTATTAACTTTAATATAGATGATATTAGTTATTTTTAATAGTTATTAATAATAACTATAGTTATTATAAATAACTATTAGTCCTTTTCTTTAATATTTCACTCTGGATAGTTTGTTTATTTCATAGTACGGCATAATTATGTAATTATTCATATATACAGTCAAATCCTGATTTAATGAATCCCTATTTAACGAATCCCCCCCCACCCTATTGAAATGAAGATAAAACCCTCTATTTAACGAATAATAAAACCGGAATTAATGAATTATTTCAACAGTTAACAACTTTTATTATTATTATTATGTATTAGGAAAAAATTGGATTTTTTTTCAAATTATCCTTTTTGTCCGGAACAACAACAACAACAAAAAAGGAATTTTCTTGTAATTAGCAAATTTTTATTGTAAAGGCAGATACGTCTTAAGACTCTTTGAGGCCTTGTGCCCAGAGAAATAATAAGATATTTGAGGCCCTGGGTCCATACGCAAAAGTTGGCCCTACCTATCATTAAAAGTAGACACTACATAGCATGCATTGTCAAATACTCGTTCAAACGGCAATTTGAAACGAATAAATATGAGCACGACTCACAATCTCAAAAACCTAGGCACAAACCGGCTCGACCGATGTCCGCATTTCGACTAAATGATTGTTTATGGTATTAGGCCTAGGCCCAGACATGGACAAAGGGGCTTTACATAATAATACAGTCTTCCCACTTTTATCAGTTGACATACAGTTTGAAATTCCCTGTTTTTCGGAGAATATGTAAGGGAATAATATTTGATCACATTAAAATTATCCGGATCATAATCTTATTAAGACAATGTGGAGAACGAAGCTAGGCCCTGGACTCGGGCCCATGCCGTAAGACGTCCCTGGTAATGGGTGCATACTATTATTAGACGGTAAAAGTGCAGGGATATCTTAAGATTTTGTCGACTATGTTACGTTTGATGAGGGACTGCCTATTTGTGCAACTAAAACTCAGGAAACTGTTGATTTGTCTGGGCCAATGAATAGCGATTCTGATGCAGAAATTGATAGCAAAACTCCTATCAAAATTGTTACCATTTTCTAATGCTTTACATTGCACGGAAATTGTGAAAACATACCTCATGCAGCAGGATGTAAATGACGCAGTATATATTTTCTTCTCTGCATAAAGTCGAAAAATAACTGTTTTGAGTCAGTAATCAAACAGATTGTCAAACATTTGTTAATCAGTATTGGGAAATTTTCATTAAACTGGTGCGTAATAATTCACTAATAGTTTTTTTTAGCTGTTGAATGAAAAGCATGTAATTTCTAACTATGGACATATTCTGTGTGTAGTTGCTTCGTATAGAATTTCCAAAAAGATAAGTGTAAAAAATTTGTATTTTGTTTGGACCCCGATGTAACAAACAAAATGTTCAATCTCAATAAATTTGTTAAATTGGGGTCCAACTGTATATATATATATATATAGATAGAGCTACACAATTGTTGGTATAACATAGAATCACAGCATTATTATGGCTTATTCATAATTTCAATTAAGCCAAGGGTCATATTGCTCTTGCAATGTTAAGTTTGATAACAAAAATTTATAAAGAATTTACGTCCCTTCTTCCCTGTGACCCGGCTTGAGGTGTGGGAAGAACTAAATGATCAGGCGACATGATGACCTTCAATTATTTTATTTATCATTATATTCAACTCAGACACAAACAACACTTAAGAGACACAAAACAACACTAAGTAATAGAATGGGAGTGAGACGAGATTACGTTGGGGAGAATATATTCAATCATGCAGCTTTACCTTTAAGATAACTTTATACAGAGCTATGTATTTAATGACCGAACTATTAGTTTAACTTTATAAACATCGACTTGATTTAAGATCACAGTACCTGAACTCTAGCAATCTTCTATTCTTACACATTGACTTTAACAGCTTTCCAATAGTTAAACTAATCACTTTCTTAATATTCCAACTTCTGGCTTCCTACACTGTTTACGTATACGTTTCACTGCCAATTTACTTCACTTCTAATCTATTCACAATTTACTAATTCCCAAACTCGCGAACAAAGAATATATATATTAAATTTAATTTCCATATCAAGCTTTCTGAGCTTCGGAGAAAGTTGGGTGAAAAATGCTATCCCAAAAGAATTCCCTAGAGGTAAGTTGAAGAACGCGTATAGATCCTCCACAAATTTTATGTGTAATTACGAGAAGGACACAGCCTATTTTTTCCCCTCACAGAAGGTGCTATACAAGGTATTCGGTGAGTATTTGTGCTTTATAATTAGAAAGTCATTGGGTTAGAGAAAGAGACCCTGTCGTTTTATTATTTTATTAGGAAATGCCTAAATACAAATAATTTATTTTTGAAATTTCTCTCTGTGATTCTCATAACCAATTGATAAAGAAAAAAATGTTGAATTTGTATTATCATATGTTATTAAACAACCAAAAAAATTATTTCTGGAATCCTCACTTGAGTTAAAGTTTTGTTTTTTGAACTCAGAGTTTCGAAGAGATTTATTATTTTATTTGACCAAATTTATTTGATTTATTTTAAATCGTTTATTTATTTTATTGATTGAAGTATTTATATATATATACATATATATAAGCTTGGTTTTTTATATTAAAAACTTTAATTAGAGAGGGGAGAGAAAGAAAAAGACTGCATTTCAAAATTTTAAAGAATAGTAATGTAAGGAATTTTCAAACATGTAATTGGTAATAGTTTTTTTTATTTTGCCGATATTTAAAATATATTTATTAGGAGTAAGAGAGAGAAAAAAGAGCGATAAAGAAACGAGAGAAAAGAAGAGAGAGAGCGAGAAATTAGGGGAATAGAATTTTGAGCCAAAGATGAATTTTATTTATTTTTTCCAAAATTTCTTTCATGCATACTTCTTTAGTTAAGCTTTTGCATCTGGTGGGAAACGTAAGAGTAAGATCTGAAACTTTGTAACACCAGAAAATATGCTAAAGCCATATTATTCATGCGATTAACTTGAATGAATTATCTTTCTGGTAAGTAAGAGAGAAGGAAAGAAAGGGAGAGTGAGGTAGGGAGAGGAAGAGATACAGAGAGAGAGAGAGAGACTATGTGTGTTTTACATTAAAAAAATAAGAATAATGTAAAGAAATATTAAGCATATGTAATTGTATATAGTTTTTTTTTGTATTACTGATGTTTATGTTTTTTTGTTAAAAAAAAGAGAGCGAAATTGTGTTTCTCTCTCCCATTTTGAAGAACAATAACGTAAAAATAATGTAAAATGTTCCAGCAAATAAAATAAGATTTAATGCGAGATTATAATATAATAAATATGTTACGTTTAAACATTTAAAACACTTTATTCAAAATACATTAAGCATCACCGAAATTTATGGTATATAATACTTCTAAAACTAAAAAAATTATGCCAGTTGTCTTTAAAAATATGTTCAAATTTTAGAGATAAAGATCTTGAATCATGAATTGCTCTCCAAGATTAGCTTCAGATAATAATCTTGCAGCCACTGGCGAATATTTCTCAATTCAAAATTTCTGGCATCTCTAACAGATGGAGGATCATTTGGATTATCTTCCCTAGAAAGAAAAAA
>BMAO01021148.1:0-14520 GCA_019973975.1 Trichonephila clavata | reverse complement strand
AGAACAAGAAAGATCCAAAATTATCATAATTTTCCCAAGACATCACCTCTCACAAAAATTTCCGTTTCTGAAAGATACATTTTTGCAATAGTTCCAAACTTAATTATGCTTGTTTGAAGAGCTCTTATGATTTTCGTCTCAGCATAATTTCTCGAATGCGTGTCTCTCTCGAATGGGTTTTTTTTTTCGATTTGTTTCGTAGAAATCGCTTTATAATTAGTCCGGATCACGATTTGAAATGATGCTTGCCAGTTTACGCAAGCATATTGCGCCCCAGTCGTAAATTGGCAAAGTATGGATGACGTGTTTGCTCTTTATCATGAAATATTTAGGAAATTAAAAGATTGCATGCTGGTTTAAACTGTAATGCATTTTTGAGAGAGTTATGGAGAAAAAGAATTTTTCATTTTAATCATATTTTGCACAAAATGTATTTTTATTCCAAAACTATAAAATAAAATTAATTTTTGTCTGGAAATAGATATGTAGATAATGGGCTGCGTTATTATAACTATTTACACAAAAACTTCAGCAATTTAGCTTGTTCTTAATATGAATATTCAGATGAAATGGGAAATGTAATGTAAATTGATTTAAGTCTATGTAAAATAAAAGTTATTTTAATGAAAATCATGCTACCTCATATATTTCAAGATGTAGATTTAGAGAAGTTTGCACACAAGATTAATTATTTCATAATTAATAGAGTTTAATGATGATTTTTACTTTGATTTACCAATTTAAGTTAGCTGATATTTATGGATGAATATTTCACATAGAAATATTGAAATATTTGCAATCACATTTAGCTTTGCATGTTTATTCCATTATTAAATGTAGCTTCAAACTAACACAAATGCTCTTTTTAAATAAACTGCATTTGAAAATTTGTTATTTAAGGTATTGTGAAAAAAATAATTGTGAGTTTTGACAAATTCTTTTATGATTTTATTTATAATAATGTTATTAGATTTTATATAAAAATACCAAGTTTATTATTTTCCGTTCACTAGAACAAAACTACAAGTACTTTAGGGAAAGCAGTACCATTACTCTAAGCATGATGCCATAATTTAAAGCGCGTTGTACTCAAATGTGTTTTTTTCAAAATGATCAAATGGGGACAGCGATTGCTCCAAAAGTTTTGAAATAATTAACTGAAATTTTTGTGTATGTTCTGTATAATAGTAGAAGTGTTTGACTTTCAAATTTACCAATCACTGTTTTATTACAAAATTTACAGTCTTTTCTGTGAATATAATACCTGTTTTTTTAAGCAATTTTACATAATAACTAAGATAAATGGATCTAGTTTTTGTAAAAGTTAACATATCTCTTATCCTGAAAGTCAATTAAAAAATGAGTAACATAGCAACACATCAGAATTGAAAAATTGAAAATTTGTATATAAATCTTTGGTACAGAATGGGCCCCTTTTTATGTTTTTTTTGGTAATTTTTATCCCTTTTTTCTCTACTTTAGTAACAATAATTTATTTTTCTCTTAATTTTAATCATATTTTCGTAAAATGTACTAAAAAAATCTAAAACCACAGAAAAATACCTTTTCTGCAATTTTTTTTTTTTAAATTTTTTACAAGTAGGGTTATACTTAATAACTCTTAAATTATTCAAAGTGTTACAAATTTTAATTTTTTTTAATTAAAATAAAAAATATATTAATGAAGATTTAAAAAAATGATTTATTGAATTATAGAATTTTAGATTTTTAGCCTTAATAATCTCCGAAAATTAACAAAAGTCACAATAATCTAAGCACATTACAAAATCATTAGAATGTCAGGAAATTTATATTCATTTGCTTAGGTCATAATCGAACAGAAATAACCTTTTGTAAGTTTAACGCTTTAGCATTGTTATTATAATACAAAAACTTATAAAAAACTTAAAAAATTATTTTTAAATTAATCAATAAGATTTCAATTCTTCTATGTTTTTCTCATTTAAACTAATATCGTCAGAAACTTTCATTGAACTGGAAAAACATATATGCACATACACGTACGTGCTCAGACACCCATATATTATATTTTCACATCATTTCATAACCGTCACTTTAAATTCCTTTGTTAGTATATATATATATATATATATGTATCATTTTTTGGTGTTAAGCTCTTTTATATTTCAAACCTTCAATTGGATAACTTCGGAATCATTTCTTTTGAAGTTTTTTGTGTACTCTTTTGTTTTGGAGCACCGAATTGTAAACGGGGGATTTTTTTTTTATTGAGAACATTTGTAAATCCTCGTGCACCACAAAGTATCACATGGGGGCTTACAGAAGTAAGTATGAAGCACACATCACAGAAGAAGAAGAACAAACATCTATGGTTTCTCCGGGATTCGAAGCCAGGCCCTACTGCACCGAAGTCAGCATCACTAATCACTATACCGAATGGGTGGCAAAAAAAAAGGGGGGGGTATTGGTCCTATAAATTGTTTCAAACCCCCGTATTCTGTTTTAAGCCCGAAATGGATTTTTACTTGTAAAGTACTGTTCTTTTTTGTTTTTGTTTTTGTTTCATTGAACTTCTCTATTTTTTTTGTTTTTTCTGATGGATTTTTTAAATAAACCTTTATAGTATTTCCCCCTCTTTCTCACGGGTTCTCACTTCATCTAGAGTAAGAGATAGAAAAAGATAGTTGGTTTTTTCCCTTGAACACACCACTTTAGTTAACTGTTATTGGTTTAATTTATTTTTTTTCTTTCAACGGGAATAATGTATCTTATTTTAACGGGAATTTAACGGTCTGAGTGTGTGTGCTGAAATTTCTAAACATCATATGACTTATTTTTTATGAAACTACTTTTCTTAAGTCTTATTGTATTTTTGTGCCATTTCTATGTATTCTTCATGCAACGATTAATTTTTAAGAGATAAAATTAGTATTTATTTATTTTACCCGTCTTTTTTAATGTTAAAATTTCTCTAATATAAACACTTCTTTTCTCGAGGCTGTAAGCAGAAAAAAATATCCAATGCAAAGGAAAGAATCCTCTAAGAATTAGAGTCCCACGGCTGTGAGCCTTTTGTAACATTAAATGGGGGCTCTTACAAAAAGGCAAGTGTCCAATTAAAGAAGAATTCTTCAGGCGGTATGTTCAGAGACCCTACTTTAGCGTAAGTGCTGGTGTTTTTCCTGTTTCTTCCTTTTTACATTGAGCCGGAATGATTGTGCTTCAATCTGTTAGACATGGTTTAGTTTTTTCAAAGAAGTCCCCCTTGATTGGGAAAAGCGATGAGAAAAATCTTTTTATTGGTAATTCAGAGTTTATTCGGAACTAAACCTTAGGAAAAAATGCGAATTTTAAAAAATATACATTGTGTTTTTCAATTGTAATACTTTCATATTATTTTAGAAATATGCATAATTTATTACAGCTTATTGGATGAATTGCTGAAAACTTATTTAAAAATCTTATTAAATTTTAATTTGTAATATTTTGATAGATAACAAAATATCAATTGCCCTTATTATATAGCATTCAATAGAAGTAATTATATTTAAATTAGTTGAAACATGACTACGTGAAAATAGAGTTTCATATAAAGAAGTCATTTGTTATATTCTGTGATATGTGACCGGCAACATTTTTACAGATTATTTGAGTATTATGTACGTCTAGAAACAAGTTAGTGTCTAGAATTCTCTAATATATGCATCACAAATGAAGGTGCTAATTCCTAACTCTTACAGGCAGTCGAAGGACAGATTTGTCACAGTATCTAATTTGGCAACGTATTATCAGAGTGTTTTACCATCGCTGAAAATTTAGATTATAGATATATCACAGAACTTTGAAGTATTATTTGTAAAGTTTCACTGTAAAAAAACGAATGCAAAGAGAATAATGAAATTATTTTTCATTTCAAATGAAACTACTAAATAATAAAATAAATGCGATCCACATAAATGTTTTCAGTGAATGTTCTTACTTACTTGTTTCATCACATTCTTTTCAGAATCAAGTTACATTGAAGAATGCCTACCTTCACAAGTACAATATATATTTAAATCTCTTTCACATAAAAATGCTGCTCAATACCAGATTCAACAAATATATTTTTCTTTAAGTTTATATGAATTCATACAATAATTTTCACCTTTTATTAAAAAAACCATACTAGAAATGATTTGTTAATTACAGCTTTATTCTAAAAAATATTTGCTTTATATTTACAATAAATATAAAAAATACAGTAAGATGTACTTTGTCTTTGATTTTCTTCTCACAAAAAACATAAAAATGAATTCCATATTTGTTATATGTGAAACATAAATCATTGATCAACAAAGATTCACGATTCATCATATTACATCACGATTTCCTCCACTATCATTGATCCAAGAAACCGTAATGAATAAATATCAATACTACTCTTATTCAATGGGAAACTGAATTGTATGTCTGCAAATAATCTATTTCTGTTGTTGAAGAATGAGAATATCTATTTGAAATTGACAATTTTATTTTGTAAATAGATGAATATTTTGGTACTCTTGCATTACATCAGCGCCATTCTCGCCAAGCAAGTTTATTGGTGACAATACACAATATGCAAAAAAAAAAAAATCTAAGCAATTGTCCTCATTTTTTTCCCATCCATTTCGGATGCAATATGAAAAAAAAAACTTTTCTTATAAGAAAAGACCTTGACTTGTCTTGAAAATTGGGTGCTAAAGGGTTAACAGCGGGAATATTCTGTTTGGTGTCAGTTGTATCAGTTTTGGTGACTTTATTGCTTGCACTGGCGAAAGAGAAAAGTACCAATATTTTTTTAAGTCTAAAAACAAATATTGTTTTAAACTATTATTGCCATACAAATAATAATTACATTTTAAAAAATATATGGAATTTTCAGTAGACTATATTGTATATTTAGTCCGTTATGCAATGATTTTGTTTAATTTAGTAATAAGAAAATATACATGCATCATATTTTCAATTACGGGATAACACGCTACATTTCAATATTATATAATACGTGACGTAATATGAAATAATTAAATAATAGAACTTGCATGAAGCATTTACTTTTATCTTTTCTCTTCGCAACTTATGCTTTTTTATAACTACTCTTTGCTTAAATATCCGTACAAAACATTCATACTACAGATCACATTTTTCTGGTATCAGCACCCAAAATGTAGAGCTAAAGAGTTTATTATTTAAATGGTTTACACCAATTACATTTAACATTTTCTGCTAGATACTGTCAATGCGTTCAGCTTAAACTTTAAGCTCATTTTAAAAATAATCTCAAAATATCGATGCACCTATATTTATTTGATAAAATGTTTTGCTTTCGTTTCGCTTTTAATGTTTATGTTTAGAGTTTGAAACAACAGCCTAAGAGAAGCAAAGTTTGCACTACTTACATAAGGTCATTATCTAAATTGAGATATATTTTCATGAAACCATTGTCTAGTTGTAAATTTTGTCAGATTATTTTTTGTTGAAAATTATATCATTGTCTTCTGAAAATAAACGTATACTCCTAATTCAAAATCGTTATTATCAATACAATTTTATCTATCAAAAATATTTTGCTATTCATACGGTTTGACACAATGTGTCAAAATATATATTTTTGGAGTTAATTTACCGACCACTGATATAAACTTGACCGTATAACTGCCTCTTTAGGTGCAACACTCAAAATATAACTTTATCTTCAAAAGGAAAATTTCCACACTTCTTGTTCATACATAATTCCTTTTTTCTGTCCAAGTTTATATTGCCCGCTAGATTTCTCAATCTTTTGTGTCCTTTTCCTGCTCTTTTTTTAATAAATTTTCATGAATTCTTATACTTTCTAAATATTTATAAAATGGTCTAAATTGTGCTTTTTAAAAAGAAATTCGAGAACCTGAATAAACACCTTGCAGTTGCCTCCATTTTTATTTTTTATAACAAACATAATTACATGTCAATTGTAAAAAACTTCAGTAGGTTTTAAGTACCTGCAGACTGAAAACTATAAGTTTGAATGGATCGATGGTAATTTTTGGCAAAGGCATTAACATACTAAACGACATTGGTGATGAAATTAAAAGATTGATTAAAAGACATAAAAATTAAACTATATAAAACATACATCATACCCGTGCTTACTTATGAATCTGAAACTTGAATTTTGTCTAAATCATAGACTGAATAGCAAGCACTCTTTGAGAGAAAAGTTCTTAGATCAGTGCTTATCAAACTTTCAATATTTGCGACCCAATATTCAATCATAATTTGCATCGCACCCCCTCCACACAAAAACAATTTACAGAATTCTAAAATACGATATTTTGACGCTTAAGCTACAATACGATTTAAACTACTTAAGTACCACCGGCGTATATAAAAGTTTCGCTCATCCAGTCGTATACATGCGTCTTTCCGAAATACGATTTTTTTTCTGTTTACTGCTATCTATAAAATTATTCCGAAGGCCTTGAAATGCAGTAAAATGACCTTGAAAGTGTTTACGAAAGATTTACTTATTTCAGAGGATTTTCTTATACATTCCTTCTCCACCTACAATACACCACCAACACTTTCATACATGCAAAATGGTCGCATTGGGGAGCGAATCGAGTAACATTTAATTGGCAGTTAATGGATTAATTAGAAACCGTGCAAATTATGAAGATAAGTTTTAATTTTTGCATGTAATTTCATATATGACAAATCCGTGGGGGGGGGGGGTCACTGGTAGTAATAAAACTTGTTCTTAACTTAGTATTGTTAAATTAATTATAGAATACATTGGGCAATGCTGATACATTTATAAGTGTATTATATCAGTGCAAATGTTTTTTTTATTATGTCAATGTTTTTCTTATAGTTTAATTTCAATAAATTAAAAAAAAATTTAAATATTCTTTTTTTTTTGTTTTCAAATTTTTAAAATGCTCGCGCCCCCTCCTGGGGTTATGACACCCGCCTGGGGGGGGTGCCCCACAGTTTGAGAAGCGCTATCTTAGATATATAAGGGGTGTTCAAATGAAAAGGATTCGATGTGTGTATCCTTGAGAATCGTTGGGACAGAAATGAGTCAGATACATACAATAGAACTATTGAATGAAAGAAATGCAAAAAAATTCTGCTAATAAAAATCGCACATGACCTTTAGGCAGGAGACCCATTGCTTTGGAAGGTTACGAATTCCATCCGGGAAGAAGTATGTCGATTGATCAGGGAACCATTTCAAAACTGCAGCCTTTACGTCATCGTTGATGTGAAATCATTAAACCAATATGCTTTTTTTCAGTGGTACAAAGATGTGATAGTCTCAAGGCGACAGATCTGGACTGTAAGCTGAATACTCCAAGACTTCCCACTTTTTATGGACCAGTGCCTCGACACACCCTGGTGACATGCGGCCTTGCATAGTCATTCAGAATGATGACACCTGAAGACAATATACCTAGACATTTGTTTTGATAGCCTCATGCAGCTTATCAAGTTTTGGGTGTACCATTGGGAGTTGGAATTTCTAAAAAGTCCGTCAACACCAAATTCCCGGCTGAGAGCAAAGCTTTGACATTTTTATGCTTACATGAGTCGCTCCTTTCCTGATCCAGTTCACTAATGAAGTTGCATCAACACCATCCATTTTTAAATGAATGTAGTTATCCCAAATCTGCATGCACACGTGCGTGCGTGGTACATACACCTACAGTATCGCGATTGTTTGTCCAAAATACAATGAAAACTGTCCGCATGCGACGCTTTGAATCACTTTCTCTTGATCAAGCCTCACATCTTTGGTGCTGTGAATGATAATACATTGTGGAGACAACGACAAAATTTGCAACTATATAAGCTATTTAAGCAACTAAATGTCATTAAATCCATCAAGATTATTCCTTTGAGGTTTATAAGCCCCATCTGTCTTACGGACGCCTTATTCCTGACGTTCAAAATTTTTATTTATAAACCTATTGGAACTAGAATTAGGAAAAGTCCCAAACTGAGATGGGCTGATTGTGTGGAGGACGATTTTAAAGCTTTAAGAGTGACTAATTGGAGAAATCTTGTTAAAAGCGAAGATCAGAATGGAAAAGGGTTCTTGAGAAGGTCTTGGGGGTTTTCACACATGCACCTAGGGTTGTTGTGTCCATTGAAGAAGAAGTAAAAAAGGTAAGGAACCCCCCTAGAATGAAGTTTTAAGTATGTTTCTTTACTGGAAATTACAAATACCTTGACAATTTCTCTTTAAATAAATATTTCCAAAAAGGTAAAATAGTTAATTGTTTAGCACCTATTACTATATTTAATTGTTGTGCATAATAAATAATTTTTGCATTCTTTTCGAAATACATTGTAACCTATATAACAGTCATATATAATAATTTAACAGATTGAAAAATATAGGTAAAACATATTTATTTTAAATAACCTTTAATCTATTATTGTAATCAAAGTAAACATTGCTCTAAATTTCGCCCGATTTTAATTATTCCTTACAATATCCGAATTTAATTAGAAATACGTACTAATAGGTTTATATCAAATTTCGAACATCTTTCTAGATATAATTCGGGTATTTGTAGATGTGAACGTATAAAATAAAAACATCAAATGCACAAAGTAACTCAGAAAAATTTTAAATTTTTGAAAATATTATTACTTAATATTTTTAGATAAATAACATAAACTGATAAACATTACAGAAGGCATTTTAAGTTAAATTTTCTGACATCAAAAGTACATATATCAAATACATACAAAAGTTTGCATACATCAAAAGTTATTTCCTTCAAAAGGGTAACAGTTCAACCTAAGAAAGTTCTACTTTTGATGTACAAAAAATGTATCATATCGTAAAAATAATTTTGTAGAATCTAAAACAAAGTTTAAGAACATAAATCCATTTTATGTAATATTAAATTTATAAATACAGGCAAAATATACATTTTACAATAAAAAAAATTAAGAGCGAAAAGAATCCAAACTAAATTTTTAAGTAAAAATTCATATACGTTTTATATTTATTACACATTTTATTTACACAAATGCCAGATATTTGGCTACAAAGTCATTAGTCTTGATCTTGCTTCTTAATACTTGAAAAAATAGAATTAAAATATAATAGCGCAGTGCATTTTTCAATATGCTCCTTATCCATGGACAGTCAAGGGTTACAAAGAGTACAAACTGAAGAGTTCTTAAGTCGGATTTTAAAAAGCTGGACCTTTAAACAATCTTACCGAGACAAAAAGCGAATTAACAATAAATGTTAAATAAAATGTGCTAAATAATTAACTTTAATAAATTAAATAAAATGAAAAAAAGCACTACAAAAAAAGAAACTTTTTTCAATTATTAAGTTTAAAATGTTTAAACTAGGATGTTAAAGCAATTACTGATACGTATTCATTGATTTTTATTAACTTTGTATTCTAAAGCAGAACGTGGGTTTATAGTGACGAACTTCGTAATTTACCTATGGTTGAATTAGGAATAGGTCACCTGATTTGATTACTGACACGTAGCATTATTATAAAATGTATTATTGCAAATTGCATAACAAAAAAATGTGTGTGCTGCTACAAGGGCTGCTTTTTAAGTAAAGTCCGTTTCTTTTTTTAAAAAAATAACAACAATATTTTGTTTCAAAAAGCCTTTATTTTAGGATTGTACATACTTTTGCCTATTTTCTACATAGTTGCAGAGTTTATTAATGCATTTGTCGTACCTTAGAACTAAGTTTTGAAAATCCTCTTCAAAGAAATCTGCCGCCTGGTCTGACAGCCTAAAGTTCACGACCGGTTTCATTTCTTAAGGTAACTGGGACGTGAAGGTTTTTTTAAATTTTGCATTTTTTAATTTTACTTTTAAAAAAATAGAGGGCACTTGGCTGCTTCTTTAGATGTATTGTTTATGAGAATTCGATCAAAAGAACGCTAGAAAATTGAATTTTAAAAATGTAAACAAATGTAATGTAACTGGGATTCAGGTACACTTTCTTCAAAATCCGTAGTGATTCAATATGTTTTGTAAAAAACTAATTTTTCTATTCGAAGAAAGTAATTTTTCTATATTATATGCTCGAATTTACTGAAAATTGTACATTTTTTGTGCAAAATTACGGAAATTTAAATAATCTGTTACAAAATTTTGAAGAAAAAAAAATTTGTTTTTTGAAATGTTAATTGTGTCTAGTTTTGCATTTATAAATACGCAGTGTAGTTTAAAAATTTTAAATCAAGTGGATATAGTACGAAGTAGATTTTGAGGATTATTCTAAATTAATTACACAGGTTGTAAAATAGACATTTCGTTTTTCTTAACTGCTTATTGTTAACATTTGAATGCTCATGAATAACTCTATATGTTTATTATACTTTTGGTTTTACATTAAAATAAATAAATATTCATATGTATGAATACAAAAAGAGGGATTCTTTTGTTATCATTTTTAAAAACAGAGTTCCATTTAAATTAGACATCAAATTAATTTCGTAAATTCATCAAAGAAATTTTTTTGTGTATATTTTTATAACAATAAAACTGTGTGTAAGGGATTTTCTAATATCCTGTAATGATGATGTTCAAAGTGAAGTAAAAATACTAAAACTAATAGAGATAAAAGTTTGGTATTTTAAATGGAAGAAGATGTGAATCGTTGATATCACGTATTGATGAAGTAGGAAAAGGGTGATTAAAAAGACTTCTAAGAATCTGGAATTTTAAACTTACAATTTAAAAACTGAGAGATGATACAAAAAAATCCAATTAATAATGGTATGACTTTATATTGTAATAAAATATATTATTTTACAAATTATAGAGGAAAATATCTTTATTTGCAATTTTCTCAAAACACATTTTTTGGTGATTCCGGTGATTCCACTTTTCTCAAAATCTACTTTACCTATAGTGCTGATATTTTGCATAATACAAGATTGACAAATTTTTAACAAAGTGAATGAATTCGTTTTCAAATAAACATTTAGGAATTTCAGATATAGCACAATTTCTGCATAAAATTTAAAGGAAATTTAAATCACTCAATTAAAAAAAATTTTTAATTTTTATAAATTTATATTTTAAAATTTCATTTCGTTCATTTTTTGTATTGTTATGTTTACAAAAACTCCGTGAAATTTTACAGCTACATGTGCAGTAGAATTTATGAAAAGTGTACCTAAAGGTAAGAACATGCTTGAAAAAAAATAGTTGTCGCTTAATTATTGCTCTTACAGATTTATTTGTTATTTAAAATGAATTTTTTTTTACATTAACAAGTATATAAATATACAGATAATTCAACCTAAAAGAATTATTTCCGTTGCTTTAAATTTAAGTAAGTGAGCACCATTTAAAAATGGTGCAAAAAAAGTTCATTTTCCCTTCTCGTAGACGTCCCAGTTACCTTAACGGCGTGGCATGCTGTCAAAAAATGTTCTGCTCCTCCATGATAACGCAAAGCCTCAAACTTCTCGAACGACTTGGGACGTAATCGATTCCTTTGGCTGGGAGGTTTTGCAACATGCACCAAACAGCCCCGACCCTGCTTCTCTAACGATTCTCACCATTTCAGGTACCTCAAACATAGTCTTGGTGGGAAGCGCTTCAGTGACAACGAAGAAGTAAAAAATCGTTCGAGTTCCCGAATCGTTCTAGAAGTTTGGGGCCTTGCGTTATTGTGGATTAGCAAAACACCTTTTGACAGCATGCCATGTCATTAAGAAGTGGAAGCGGCCGTGAACTCTTGGCTGTCCGACCAGACGGCAGACTTCTTTGAAGAGAATTTTCAAAACTTAGTTCTAAGGTATGACAAGTGCATTAATAAACTCTGTAACTATGTAGAAAAATAGACAAAAGTATGTACAACCCTGAAATAAAAGTTTTTTGAAACAAAATATTGTTATTTTTTAAAAAAACAAACGGACCTCACTTAAAAAACAGCTCTCGTACATTGCATACTTTAAGCTACTACTCATCTATTTGTACGTTGTTTGCTTTTAATGTGTTTCAAGAATTATATTAACCACATAACGCATTTTTCCGTGTCTTGCAAGTGGAAAAGTTACTGGCAAATTGGCACATGCCCCTGTCCGACAGGGGCAAAAGTTACCGGCTAATATGCACATACCCGTGTCTCTCGCGGTTAATCTTGTATCCCGCGTTATTTTGTTGCTAATGCCAGTCAGAGATCTATCTGTTCGAGTCAAAATAGATAGAGTAGATTATAATTAAAGTTATTTATCAGAGAGGTAAAAAAATAGGAAATAAATTAGATACTGTTGTTGGAACTATAATGTTGGACTTTGTTCATGGTAGATGCGCATAGCTATGCTTCATGATATATCAGTGCTTCTCAAACTTACAATATTTGTGACCTAATATTTAGTCATCATTTCTATCGCACCCCCCTCATACAATAGCAATGTATTGAATTCAATAATACTATACATTGAAGCTAAAGCTATACTACGACTTTAACCTCTTAAGGGCCACTGTTGTAAGTAAACGTCTCGCTCGGCCAAAGTTTTCATTGTCCCGAACGTATGTATACGTCTTTTTTAAAGTACGATTTTTTCTGTGCACTGCTATCCATAAAATTATTCTGAAGGCTTTGGAAGGCAATAACAATATGCAACAATATGCCTCAGAAAGATTTATCTATTTCAGATTATTTGCTTATTTATTCCTTTTCTCCTCCCCCCCCCCTCCAGTACATGGCATACGCGAGCCTTCGTGCCGTTGGGGAGCGAATTACGTAACTTTTAGTCGGCAGTTAAGGGACTAATTATAAACAGTACTAATTTTTAAGATAAGTGTTAAGTTTTGAATATAATTTTTTATATAAAAATCCTATGGGGGTTACTGGAAATTATAAAAATTGTTCTTAACTTAGTATTGTTATACTAATTATAAAAAACATTTGTGTAGTACTAAAACATTTATAAGTGTATTACATCAGTGTAAATGTTTTTTTTTATTTCTTATTATTGCAGAATGTAATTTGTTTACCTTCAGTAAGTTAATAAATTTTTAATCATCTTTTGTTTTCTGCTTTTCAATATACTCGCGCCCCCCTCGTAGAGTTGTCACGCCCCCTTAGGGAGGTTTGCCCCATAGTTTGAGAAACGTTATGTTATATCAAACCTGAATTTTAAGATGCTTGTCATTACGTCGAATTGATTTAATTTGATTTTAATATTTTGAAATTAAAAAAAAAAGTATTTAATCACCTCGTTTGTACTTTATACAATATTCTTTTTGTAACTTTTACCTCATTCTCTCCCACTTTCTAGTTGTCCTCCTCTCAATTGAAGTTGCAATATATATATATATATAAATGTGACTTACACTATAACTATAATTTAATTTTCGATAAAAAACTTTAAAAAAAATTTAAAAAACCTTGATTATTTTTTCCAGTTTTTCCGAAAAAAGTGCTTTAAGATATTAATCGTTGGTTCAATTGCTTTAAATTTCTTCCAGTTTGAAGTAAAGAACAAAACAGTAGTGTGTCCATTCCATTGTGTCCAGGGGATTTAAAACACTGCATTATTATCCTGAAAAGGTCCTCTGTTGTCCAGTGACAGATTAAAAACACAGCTTTGTTGAATAAAGAATGGGACTGTGGCAGAGATGGCTCCGAAAAGGTTGCCCCCTGATATCAAATCTGTGTACTCTGATCCTAAGACGTGGACACAAACCGGTAGAGCTTTAGTATACGGACTTTTTCGAATGAGCGTCCTTGGACAGTTTCCTTGTTTCGTAAAGGGATCCTTTGCGTCTTGAAATGTCTTACGAGGTCCATTGACAGGTTTGAAGCATTGCTTTGTAGTCTAAAGAGACATGGCGTGTGCTGGACTGCTGGAAAACGAAATCCACGGTGGCGGGGAGGGGGGGTGTAAAAACAATACTTTTCAAGTTGCAATATATATATATATATATATATATATATTAAATGTGACTTACACTATAACTATAAATTAATTTTCGATAAAAAAACTTTTAAAAAAATTAAAAAAAACCTTGATTATTTTTTCCAGTTTTTCCGAAAAAATTGCTTTAAGATATTAATCGTTGGTTCAATTGCTTTAAATTTCTTCCTGTTTGAAGTAAAGAACAAAACAGTAGTGTGTCCATTCCATTGTGTCCAGGGGATTTAAAACACTGCATTATTATCCTGAAAAGGTCCTCTGTTGTCCAGTGACAGATTAAAAAAACACAGCTTGTTGAATATAGAATGGGACTGTGGCAGGGATGGCTCCGAAAAGGTTGCCCCCTGATATCAAATCTGTGTCTGATCCTAAGACGTGGACACAAACCGGTAGAGCTTTAGTATACGGACTTTTTCGAATGAGCGTCCTTGGACAGTTTCCTTGTTTCGTAAAGGGATCCATTGCGTCTTGAAATGTCTTACGAGGTCCATTGACAGGTTTGAAGCATTGCTTTGTAGTCTAAAGAGACATGGCGTGTGCTGGACTGCTTGGAAAACGAAATCCACGGTGGCGGGGAGGGGGGTGTAAAAACAAT